>RJWT010000699.1:0-59690 GCA_004365215.1 Cuniculus paca | reverse complement strand
AAAAAAAATAGTAAATCCAAACTGGCTACCATAATATAGCTTGTTATCTTTGAAATAGCTGCCCATGCCATTGGATATAATAAAATCAAACAAGACAAAACAGGATAAAACCCAACTCAACAAAACAATGAAAATGATACAGGACTTCAAAACAAGACAATATGGAATTAACAATGACTACCATCTTCAGAAGGAGATCCCCTGTAGATACTACATTGCATATTGTTATCCTCTGAAGAGATGATCAGACTACTGGCTTTAGACCTGCAAAGTCAGTGAAACACTAAACACTACAAGCATTAAATTGTATTTTATCTCAATACCTATCATCACAGCCTGTGTTTCTCTGGCTCAGTCAGTTGCTTACAGCAGGGGATAGTGGGAGGCTTGGCTCTTCTTGTCTCCCAGCCCATACAAGAAGAGACTGGTGTCTGGTTCTCCCCTTAGCGGCCTGCACATGGTGCCAACTCACAGGGAGGGCTTGCTTCTTGTTGACTTCTTGTTGTCTTCCCCTGCAGACCACAAATGGTGCTGACTCATGGGAAAAGGCTGGCATCTCTGAATGGACGTGTTTAAATCAATTTTTTTTGGTGCCAGGGATCAAACTCATGACCTTGCACTTGCCAAGCAGGCACCTATGCCACTGAACTAAATCCCTGGCCCTAAATCAATTTTTATAACAACTTCAAATATGTTTATGTCCTCCATAGCATCTAGTATGATTGTTACACATTAGATGTGAAAAAAATTTTTGCTAAGAATATCTGCAATACACCATTGAAATTTTATTTTAAAATTAATAGATGTGACCCTTGAACTTTATCTTTCAAATTAATGTCTAGTATATGGCATATGGCCAATGTTTTCTGATAAATCAGTCAAGCAGAAAAGTCAACAAGTAAATCCAAATGCTTTACACAGTACAGAGTAAGGAAACTTATCTTTCTACTTCAAATGATGAGGTTAGAGGTAGAAATTGATCATTGTTGCATTTAATATTTTTTCCTTTCCCTTCCATACTTTTGTAATAAAAATATATTTGTTATTTGCTAACTGTCCTCCAGCATATTCATTCCTGAGCTGTATACTCAAAAGGGCAAAAGTTTTCAAAAAAGATTTTCCTGGAAAAGCAAATTAAGAGCTAATAGGATGCATCCCATCATTTACCTGGAAGAAAAAAAGATGATGTAGTAACAAGCATAGTCTTCACAAGAAGGGCATACAATATATTATCTCAAAACATATTATCATTGTGATCTTCAGCAGGTAAGTACTTCTCAGGTAGTTGTAGCATATTTAATCTGACATATCCATTATTGCCCAATGACAAAATACCAGAATGCTTACAAAAGTAATCAAAGAACTAATGAAGATTAATAAGCATAGTACCTACAGGGAGAATCCAAACAGAAACAGAATCTCTGTTCTATCAATATCTCATATCCATAAGTCAACTTAACTTATTTGAACTGAAAGCAAAGTTAATGCAGATAGTGCATTTAAATATATATGTAATATATCAGCTATGGCTATCATAATGTCTCACTTTCTTTAAAGTAGCTGTTCATACCATCACCTTTAAGAAAATCAGTTCTTGTAAACTCTTTAGGAGTATTTCTAGTCATGTATAAGCCTATTATCCTCACGTTTTGAAGTCTAATAATGATTTTAGTCTTTGATTTGATTGGTTTTAGTTGGTTCTCTTTTATTTGATTGCAATATATGAGAAGGTATGGATAGCTGTTTTGAATAAAACAAGAGACATTATGGTAGCCATTGGTGATTCCTTACTGACTGGTCTGAAAGCCTGTAATGCTTTCATTCTTTTGTTTGATTGGTTTTATACTATTCTATTGTGTTTGAATGTATTGTGTGTGAAGCTGTGAACAACTATCTCAAAGAAAACAAGAGACACTATGGTAGCCATTGTTGATTTCCATCTGTCTTGTTTTGAAGTCCTACAATGCTTGCATTGTTCTGTTCTGATCTGCTTTGTTCTGTTCTACTCTGTTTTGTTTTGTTTTGTTTTCTTCTCTTTAAAATAAATATATATGTAATTATTTATAATTGTGAATTTTAACCAAAGATTTGTACTTTGATCTTTATTCCTACAAAGCACATGCCAAAATTACCAAATGTACTGATTTTAGGCTGGAATGTAAATTCTTAAATCATCAGTGGTTTTCTTTTACATAGAATAATGTTCTTATTTCTTAGAGAGACATTAAACATTCTTCATGTTGCAGTCCTGATTTATAGTATGAAGTGAAACCTATATCCTACTTCGTCATTTATCTGTAATTTTAGCATCCCAATCTATTTGCCAAACCAGAAATAGAACAAATTCTTCTTCTACCCAGTGGCATTGGTTACCTGGAAGGCTCTTCCATATCTTCTTCTGTTGCTCAAAGTTCTACACAACCACCAAGACCCAGCTCATACATCACCTCTTCTATGAAATCTTCCCTGACTCTTCTTTGCAAATTAAATATTCTTCTGTAGAACCACAGAAAAATTTCTTGCACACTGACTTAACTGTATTAACTGTACATCTTGTGTATTGGGAATGTATTTGAACTACTTTTTCTCTTACTATATTGTATACTTTCTGTGATAAGAACTATGTTCCAGAATCATAGTGCTTAATACACTGTTTTGCACTCAAAGGACCAATGAATATTTGTTCTATGATTAAATGGACACATGAAAATACAGAGTTGTTTAGCATGTGTTTTAACTTGTGATTTCATAATGCATAGAGAGTCCAATAAGCTATAAAATCATTACAAGCAAAGGGAGTAAAAAGATGAGCAGCCTACAGAGTAGACATTAAGCAAGGAAGGAGAATGTAATAGACATGAGAGCCAAACTTTAGTGTAAAATTCATAGTGTAGTACCATATAAAGGGAAGAATACTCATTTGGGGGCTGTTAGACAAGAATTCATATTTTCACTTCACCACTTAACTCTGCTGGATCCACTTCCTTATCTACATAATGGAAGCAGAAACCTTTACATATCATTCTGTTTTAAGAACAAATAAGATAATGAGCAAATCAGTGGGGTATGAGGAAGAGGACAGTATTATTAGATTACTTACTCACGTGTTTTCCCTGTATAACTGTAAACTCTGGTCAAGGAATTCATGAGACAAAAGAAGAGTGAATAGGTGTCAGTCTTTGGATTTTGTTTCAGGAGCCTACGCTTCAGCAAGGAACAGAAAGAAGTCGTGTGTATCTATCTCAATTTGTGATAGTGTGTGGCGAACAGGAACAAATTTTCCTTTTGCCACCACTGAAGTTTCACTTGCTTATTAGACAGAAAGCTCCAGGCTACACAAAGGAGAAGAGCTGTAGACAAACTGAAATCAATTAGATGCTACATTTCAGGGTAAATAGAACCATCTACAGAGACTCGCTGCCAGCTCAAGTCTGGGAAGAATGGAAAGAACCACTGGGTAGATTTTTTAGGATTGGAGATCAAACAAAGACTTGGGCCTCATTTCTCAGGAGTCGGAAAGATCTCAATGAAGAAATGATTGTGATAAGAGTCTGGAGTAGAAAGAGCCTTGAATCTCACTGCACCAGTATGGCTCAGTGTGAGCAAGAAGTAGTAGAAACAACACATGTACTACGGGGACTTGGAAGCCAATGACACTGTCCACAAAGTTTCAGTTATGTTCAAGTGGGAATTAGATCCTTATCTTCTGTAAATCCCAGACTGGCAGAAGAGATACAAAGAGAAGCGTACCCAAAAGCCTTCAGAAGACACATGAAACAAGACTTTCACAGTGAGTGACAATCAACTTGGAGAGGCTGATGCTAGAGATCAAATATGGCACAACCCACCCAACATCTTTACACTACATCCTTCCTTCCCGTCACCGAGAACAAATAAAGCCACAAGGAAGGAAGGGAGGGGAAGACTGAACAACAGAACTGACTGAGATTAAGTGTCTGATGTCCAAGAGAATGAGATTTCTTAATGAAGATTTTAATTGGAATCAAATTACATTAAATTTCATAAAAAGGAGGGAGTTGCACTGCTTTACTCCTCGGGATATGCAGAGCTGGGTTTTATTTATGCAATGCATCAGGTTCAATGTACTTTATGGCTTCCTCTCCTCCCCTTAACTCGTAGATTAACATAACCAGAATTTTGAATGGATATTTAGGATTGTATACTATGCACAGGAATTTTCTATAAAGGTAGATAAAAAATATTTCAAGTATACAAGCCGTAGTTTCTATTGTAACTGCTGCATTCTGCCCTTGTGTTAAACCCCAAACACAAGCCATGGACAATATATAAATTAGTAAGTGTGGTCACATTTTAATAAATAATTTATTTATAAACACATGAGCTGCATTTGGACTGCAGTCCATAATTTTCTAACCACTAGCCTAAAGGGAGGGAAGGTGTTTTAAAAGGAATACTAAAATAATTATGAGATAATATATCCCTGAGCCAGGATGGTAGTTGTAGGTGTAGAAAGGCACAAATAAATTAGGGAAGAAGAGGCAAGCAGCAACAGAAAAAGAGGTGGTGAAAAATTCAAAGGTAATGCTGAAAAAATAAGATATTATTTCTAAAAATGGAGTAGATTTTGCATGCCTGTGTCTGGTAACCTGAGCAACTATTCTAAAGATAACAATATGCAATATGACACCCATTGTTAAATTTCTATCATCTTGTTTTGAAATCCTGCATCACTCTTTGTTTTTGTTGTTGTTGTTTTTGATGTTGCTGATTGGCTTTTGTTGTTTTTTTTTATTTGTTTGATTGCTTTTTTATTTTCTGTGTTTTGTCTTTAAAATAAAAATAAAAAAATAAAAAATAATGAGTTATAAAAACAGAGCAGTTAGGGAGATTTTAGAATCCCTAAAGGTAAGAGAATATAAATATCTCCCCTATCACAAAAAATTATAATGTCCCTAAACATATGCAGAACTCAAAGGAAAAAAGACTATGAGAAAAATGACTATTCTTGCAGGTTCAAGCTCCAAAATTTTAGCAGCCGTAACAGTGTAATGTAATACTTCATAAGGGTTGTCTTGATTCAATGTTTGAAGTCACAGCTAAGAATAGTCAAAAGGCCTTATGAACAATTTGTTAAACCCCAAACATTTCTCTATCTTACTTCCACTAGACACAAACTCTTACCTCCCCAGGATCAGATACCAAACAATTAGAGACAGCATGTGTGTGTCAGATACCACAAGGAACTTTGCACATTAGGCAGTCTCCAAGAAGCCCACGAAATCTATTTGCCATAGCAAACCACTTCCTCCATTTCCAACGTACTGTAAGCCTGCCCCCAGGCACAGCCCTCTGCGTGACTCCACTCCTTCAGAAATTATAACAAAGAGTTCCACATTTCACCTCTACATATGTCATTGTGCTGTATCCCACCAACAAAAAAATCTTTAAATCTTGTAGAGCCTTAACATTTTATTAGAGTGGTGATATAAACAGAAAACTTCCCGATCTGATTTTCCTCAGTTCCTATGTCAGCCAAATAGCAGATATCAATCACAGTCTGTACAACACGGTACTTGCCCGAACGTTTCCAAAGTTTTCCAAAGAAGAAGCAAACATTTGGTGAGAAATTCAGGATAGGGATTTGCCATTAAATGATTATGGTGCATCTGGTTTTTAAAAGGCATTGCCATGTCCCTATCAGGAGATTATTTGATTCTCCTAAAATAAAATGGCAAATCATACCAAATGAGCTAACAGACTCTCTGTATTGAAAACTGGAGAAACTCTCCTTATTGAAAATTTGTTAGCAGGTGCTTTCTATCTATGACTGTCACACAGAAAGTGCTTGACGAGGAGCCTGAAGCCCCCTTGAAGTGAACACTGTCCCTGCACCGTGTCCATTCCACAAACGTTGGTGATTCACTGTCTATAAAACTTGCTTGTTGCCATCTGTTCTGCATTTGTCACCGTTGGTTTACATTAGCTAAATCTATAAACTAGATTGACATTAAGCTTGCAATTTAAAATTTTACTTCCATCAAGATTTCCTTCATAGCCACCAGTTCAGGCTTATGCGGCTCCTCCCTGCTCCCCCTCCTTGACCTCATTAAGTACCACTCTGGCTTCCCCTCACTGCCCTGCTTTCACAAAGTTTGTGACCTGCCCTTCACATTCTGTGCTGCCCCATCCCATTCACTTGCTGCTGTCCTGTTTTTCCTGTATTTTTCCTTGACTTCACTTTCTCAGCTGCGGGTATCTCGACATTTTCTTAATTTCATATATAGTACCTCCAAGAAGCTTCTCATTGCTTGACGTCTCAATTAAAATAACACCTCATAACAATATCTGGGGCCCCCACAGGTCTTTGTTCTCTAAAAATGGAAGTCTCTTTTTTTTTTTTCTCAAAAATTAGTAGAAAGGGTATGACCTTTAGAATTCAGGCCTTACTATCTATCATCTTCACATCTTAGCTTTGTCTGAATGTTATCCCCCCTAGTCCCAATTTATATTTTGAAATTTAAACTCCACTGTAATAGTGAAAAAAGGTGGGGCCTATGGAGGTAATAAAGCCATGCTACTCTGCCTTCTTGAATGGGATCACTGCCAGTACAAAGAAGGTAGGCTGGTGTGTCGGGAGGGCTGCCTTCCCTTTTTGCCATCTGAGGACAAACTGAGAAGGCGTCACTTCTGAGGCAGAGCAGACCTTTACTACATACCAGATCTGCTTGTGGCTTGATCTTGCACTTGCCAACCTACAGAATTATAGGCAATACATTTTTGTTGTTTAAAAATTTCCCAGCCTAAGTATTTTGTTACACCAGCAAAAACAAACCAAGACACTCACTAAGCCTCAGTTTCCTCGCCCATAAAAAAGAAACAAGAAAGTTCACCGAGTGCACAAGAGCAATGAGAGGATTAAGTGACAGTAGACCATCTAACACAATACCACGTCCTTAATGGTGTCCAATATATGTTATTAATTGCTTTGATCAATAATTAAAAATCTAATACATGTTCTATTTGAGTCTGAGTGATTAGTTTTTGATCTACAAATGTGGATCAATACCGTTTTAAAGTATTACAGTATTACTCTATCATATGATTCTACATATACATATACAGCCTTTTGTATGTTTCTAGTATATGCTGAATATTTTAATCATAAGACTATGGTTAAGAAAGATGTAGGTTTTTCAATATGAAAAAACAACCCACTAGTGGAACCAGGACTTGAGTCTTTATTTTAACTTCCACCTGCTAGAAAGCTAATATTGGAAATCCTTATAAATTTGTTTCATATTCCTTGGGGGATGCTGATCTGAGATAAGAAGTTCTCAATTCTGTGATAGTGAAGGTGTTAAAATTTATATTTACTTTGGAGAAGAGAAAACACCATCTTTGGAATTAGTTATATGATTCTGTAAGGCAATTTGGAGATAAATAGTACTTAATTTGAACTAATTTACTCCTTTTTCCTTTTATACATATCCTGACTTCAATGTACTGCCCCAAATGAAGAACACTACCCCTGAGGACCCCATATCAGGGTTACCATGAGGATTCCTGGCTTTTACCCAAAACAGCCTGCCTACAAGCCACAAAGTCCTGCTCCACAGATCCTCCCTTTTGCAACTCAACAGAAGATTTATTTATCCCAAAACATATTTAGTGCCTACATTCACTCAGAACTGAGCTCTGGTTTAAAAAAACAAAAACAAAAAAAAAAAAAAAAAGAAAAAGAAAGAAAGAAAGATCAGTCTTTTGTTTTATAAAAAATATACAACAAAGTAATTATTGCAATAATAAATATTCAACATAGAAAACATTATTAAAAATCTGTGAAGTTCATAAAATGACTCAAAATACATTATTTTGCAACAATAGTTAATTATTGTTAATAATTTCGATATATTTTTCATAAAGTTTAGTACAAACACCCACATATGCACATCCCAGCATACTATGAATAGAATCATTCATGCATTTAAGCTTTTAACTCATGCATGGATTTTAGAACCTAAGTATTCATTGCCTTCCCCAAGATAAATCTCCCTACTTCATTAAATTCTCATAACAGCAAACTGTTCTATTTAATGGAATTAATGTTTAGAGGCTTAATAATACGAAGAGGAGAATAAAGCTTTAAGATAAGCAGGAACATTGCCTAATTCTTAATCCAACCATCTTCCATTGATTTCTTGGTCTCTAATAGTTATTTAAAGAGAGACCAGTTCTGATTCCCAAACATCTACATATAAATCTTTCCTTTAGTTCTTTCCATCTATTCAATGGTTCTCAAATTTTAGAATGTATAAGAATTAGAGTAGTTTGTACATACATAAAACTGTGTATTACTAATTATTTGTCAATGAATTAAAGTTCTTTTAAGCATAATTTGATATGATCTTTTGATGCCTTTATCTTTTGTAATGTAACTTCATTATATACATATACATTTCATTTTATACTATGCATTATTAAATAACCTGTCAATACAATACAGATATCCTTCCATATTATTAAATGTGTATCTACAGCATTCCTTTTAATGGCTTTATAGGATTCCAATCTATGGATGTACCATAGTTTAATCAATGCTCTACTTTTGAACTTTTTAAATTGTCTTTAACCAGTAACTTCTGCTTTTATTATGTGGGCCTAAATGTGATTTTAGGTAAAGGTTATACAGTGAAAATATCTGAATTATTCAAAAAGACTTACCATAGCTCCACCAATCCCTTGTCCATCCTGTAGCAAGGACTCACTGGAGACTCTATCTTCAGAAAAACACAGACAGTTTATGTTTGAGGCAATTTCAGCCTTGTGGCAGAGGTACTTTTTCATCCTGGTACATATGTGTATTGTGAGAATAAAAAAAAAACCCTATGACATCATAAGATGGAGGATCAGCTCTCTAGTGTGATCATTAATTCAGGTAAGGACTATCAAAAATGCCAGCATCATTCACTGAGAGGTTGTTGAGAAAGATTTGCTATACAATGTCAAAACACAACTGTACATGTGACTTGACATTTATAGAAAACAAAATGTAAATTAATAATGGAGATATGTGTTGATCATTGCATGTATTGTGTCCCCAATGATGATAAACCTGATTCTATGTCATGTAAAAAGAAATAGACAAGGAGGTTGTAAAGGATGCGAGAATAGAAAGTTCCAGACATTCCTTTCTCCCTGAAAACACTCGGCAGTGTCATATAGACCAAATCCCTTTGTGAGTATTCATACATCTCTTAGGAGGCTCTTGCTCCCCAGATCTATAAGGAACCAGCCAAATCAAAGCCAACAGAAAATATTATGACACTCAGTCACCATTAGTCTTTACTCAGGCTTAGCGTAGTACAAAATAGAAGATGCTCAACTCCCAGTTTTTCCCTGAAATAAAGTGAAAACTGAAACAAACATATAATGTTGAGACTTTTTTGGGGAGATCCTCAAGGATCTGATTTCTGCCTTGCAAGAATCTAAGGGTTGATAGGAAGGGGCAACAGTTCCAGAGGTACTGAGAACAAAGACAGTGATTTAGATCAGCAGCATTCACTCGTCAAAATCCCTCCCCAACTTCCTATTAAATAAGTGGAGAACATGCTCAAGAACTGACTGCTCCAAAGACAGGGAAAAGTTGGAGCACTCAATATTCCCATTTTCAGGGGGCTGCCTGTGGGAAATGAAGAACTAAAAAGAAATTACCTCAATATAAATGTAAAGCCCATAGGTAATGTCATAACCAATGGTGAGAAACTGAAAATGTTTCCTCAAAAATCAGAAATAAGGCAAGGAGGTTCGCTTCCACTATTTGTAGTCAACCTAATACTGTAGTGAATGCCCTAACTACAGCAAGAATTAGGCAAGAAAAAGAAATAAAAAGATATAAAATTGGAAAGAAATAAGTAAATTTACCTCTTTGCATTGGATCACATGGTATTATGTGTAGGAAAACTTAAAAATTCTATCCAAAATATTTGTTAGAAAAAGTAAATGGATTCAGTAAACTTGTAGGATACAAATAAACCTAGGAAAATCAATTACCTTTCTACACAAACATGAAATAAACCACAAATTAGTTTTAATTACATTTGTACTAGTACTCATTTTATACTAGTAGTCTACTTATAGTAGTAATCAATGGTACAGTATGGTACTAGGATAAAGACAGACACAGAGACCAATGGAACAAAATAGAGAGGTCAGAAATAAAGCCATATATAGTCAACTCTTCTGCAACAAGGTGCCAAGAATATTCGAAGGGAAGCCGGGCGTGGTGGCTCACGCCTGTAATCCCAGCACTCGGGAGGCTGAGACAGGAGGATCCTTGTGAGTTCGAGACCAGCCTGGGCTACAAAGTGAGCTCAAGGCCAGCCTGAACGGCATAGTGAGACCCTGTCTCAAAAAGCAAGGGCTGGGGATCTAGCTCAGTGGCCTAAGTGCCTGCCTGGCAAGCGCAAGGTCATGAGTTCAATCCCTGGTGCCACAAGAAAAAAAAGAATATTCGAAGGGAAAATGATAGACTCTTTAACAGAGTGTTAGGAAAACTGAATATCTGCAAATGAAATTATGAAACTGGATCCTTATCTGACACAATACACAAAAATAAACACAAAATGAATTAGCCTTTCACATAAAACCTGAAACTATAAAATTCCTAGAAGAAAACATGGGGTAACAGTTTTATGACATGGAAGTAGGCAATGATTTCATGTATTATATGATACTAAATGCACAGACTACCCAAGAAAAAACAGACATGTGGAATTACATCAAACTGAAAGTTTTCTGCGTAACAAAGGAAACAAGCAACAGGATGAAAAGGCAACCTATATACAAGAGACAATATTTGTAAACAATATATCCAAGAAGAAATTAAGAACCAAAATATATAAGGAGCTCAGCCAACTCAATCAAAAATCAAAAATGCTGATTTAAAAATAGGCAAAGACTCTGAACTAATATTCCTCCCAAGAAGACACATAAATAACAAACATGTCTATGCAAAGATGCTAAACCACACTAATCATCAGAAAAATTCAAATGAAAAGCACAAGGAGATATCACCTCCCTTCTGTTAGAAAATCTCTTATCAAAAAGGCAAAAGATATCATTAGAAAGGATGAAGGAAAAAGGAGACTCTCACACACTGTTGGTAGGCATGCGAATTAGTATAGCCATCATGAAAAACAGAATTAAAATTCCTTTAAAAATGAAAAATAGAAATATCATATACTCCAGCAATTCCAATTCTGGCTATTTATCTGAAAGAATTTAAAAGAGGTTCTGCATTCCCATGTTCATTGTAGCGTTATTATTTACAATAGCCAAAAGGTGAAAACAAAATAAATTAACAGATGAATATACAAAGAAAATGCAATGTATGCATATAATGGAATATTACTCTGATTGAAGAAGAAAGAAATCCTCTCACATGCTAATATGGTGAGCCTTGAGGACATTATAGGAATAAACTCAGTCCCAGGACAAATACTACTGAAGTAGTCAAGTTCATAATAGAAAGTAGAATGATGCCTGTCAGAAGCTAGGAGTAAGAAAAATAGAAAGTTGCTCTTCGATGGGTACAAAGTATCAGTTACTCAAGAGGAAAAGGTTCTAGAGATCTACTATACAATGTACACATAGTTACCAATATTTTACCATACATTTGAAAATTTAAGAAAGTAGATCTCATGTTTTTTACCACAATAAAAGAAAAAGATTTGGATACAATTGTCATCTCATGTACCACTTTTTGCCTATGATTTAACCGTAAAATCCCAGTGGCATACAACAGATAAACACTTTTTGCTTATACACCTGCAGATTAGCTGGGGGTTCTGCTGATGGAGGCAAGGCTTGGTTGCAAGCTGTAATTTTAATTCCAGATGGGTTCACCTATCACTCAGTTTTCTGAGATCCAGGAATTTTTTTCTCATGTTAATAGAGAAGCATAAGAGGACAAATCCAATAGCTGTTGACGTATCTGCTAACACACCACTGGCCTCAGCAGATCGGGTAGTGAAGCTGAAAGACTCTGGCAGGAAATACACACTTCTAAGGAATATTTACAAAGAAGAAGAAAGAAGAGTAGAGAATTATTTTTGGGCAATCATTTATATAACAATCATCTTTCAATATTCCTACCAAACAAAGGTCAAATGTGATTCTAATCATAACTAAACTATCAAACAAATGCAAAGTAAACAACATGCTTCAAGCTAACTGGGTCAAACTCTTGATAAAGGTTTTTGACATAGAAAACAAAGAAAGAGCTGAAATGTTCTAAATTAAAAGAAAACCACTATCTCTGAAATCTGAAACTTGATTGAATTCTGAAATTTAAAAAACAACTGCTATTGATAACATTTGTAGTACAATTAGAGAAATTTTAAAATGGGCTATATATTAAAAAACATGATTTTTATTAATGATCTTCAATATAAAAGTCTTTTTTTCTTAGGACATTAGTGCTAAATATTATCAGTGAAACATCTTAGTGTCAGCAAATTATTTTCAAGTATTTGGTCAAAAATATATACATTTACATAATATATATAAATAAAGGCAAACAAGAGTATGTTAAAAATTGATCAATGGTAGCAATTGATTAAACTAAGCAAAAGATATGTGGGTAGTCATTGTTCTAGTCTCTCCCTTTATTTGATGTTTCCTGAATCTTTTTAACATTGAAAGAAAGATAAAGAATTGGTTGAAATTAATTATCTGGGGAATTTGGAACAATTTTAAAATACATTAAGAATACCTAAGGGTGTTACACTGTACTAAAGAGATGAGGGCGATAAGGATTATATTTTGGGGGGGAGTTTATTAGGCCTTCTGTATGTCTCACACTGGTTTTAAGGTGCTAAGCAAACCTAAACACATTGAGGAAGTGATTAATAATGTTAACAATAACTGGAGATTAGAGAAATGTTTGCTGTTAGAAGATAAAAATCCCAATAGGGTCAAAAATAACTTCTGGGCCAAAGCAAACAGAGCTGCCAGAGGCAACATATTCCTCTCCCCCATAGTATTTCCATATCAGGTATCCTCTGAGTCTTTCACCACCTCAAACTACATTTGTTGAAATAAAATCTGCTCTGACTTCTGCAAGTTACTTCTCTTAATAAATGTATCCTTGAGCCAACTCACTTCTTCACCACATCCTCCAGATCCACAGCTCATGTTTCATATAAATGAGTCTGATAAGGCTCATTAGGAATTTCATCCTTTTCAAGCATCAAATTCTCACTCCGCTTATTATCCCAGAAGACTTCCTTTTGTGGCCTTGAGTCCCTGCTCAGGGAGAAGCAGGTGCAAAACAAGAGAGAACAAGAGCAAGTTTGAACTTCGCTGTTATTACACACATCCCTTGAGTGACGATTTCCTAATCTACATAAAATAAATTCAGTAAGCATTTTCTGTTCTGTGATCTTTTGGGAATTGCAGGCCATCCTGATGAGGAGTCTGCTCATTAACAAACAATTTAAAGACTTTCATACTTTTTAATTCCCATTTTCCTTAAAAGAGAGGAAGAAGAGAGAGAGAAACAGAGGGTGAGAGAGAGAAACAGAGGGTGAAAGAGAGAAACAGAGGGAGAGAGAAAGACAGAGACAGGAGGAGAGAGAGAGAGAAACTCCATTTTGTAGACAAGACCTATATTAGGCAGAAAATAGATTTTGCCTCAAGGAATCACCATATTTTGCTTTATTTAAATTCTGGTAGTAATAATGCCTTGAAGTCATTCTTTAGAACTTTCTTAATATAATCTTTGATTTTAACAGTATTTGAATTATACAACAAATCTCTGAAATTTTAATGTTAATAGATATGGTTTTATCTATACTGTGAACATAGAAGGCATCTGGATTTTTCATTCTTTTATTCTTTTATTCTCTTATTTATCCATGCTTTTATTATACATCTCCTAACCACTTTTTTTTTTTTTTTGAGGCCCCGGGGATTGAACTCACGACCTTGCGCTTGCCGGGCAGGTGCTTACACTGCTGAGCTAGATCCCCAGCCCTGCTGTTTTTGAGACAGGGTCTCACTATGCCGTTCAGGCTGGCCTTGAGCTCACTTTGTAGCCCAGGCTGGTCTCGAACTCACAACGATCTGCCTGTCTCAGCCTCCCAAGTGCTGGGATTACAGGCGTGAGTCACCACGCCTGGCTTCCTAACCATTTTTGTTAGTCTTAATTTGGCTCTGAAAGTAATTCTTAAAAGCATACCTTACAAAAATAAATCATCATTTTTCTCTCAAATGGGACGAGAATCAACAAAACCCCTAATTTTCCCATGCACACCCCGTCACCCTTTCTCCCAGCCACACACACAAACCCTCCCACGGCTTCCTTATTGGGAGGCCAGCTCCATACCTCCCAGGGCAAGCATGATTTTTTCAGACCAATTTCAATCTTGATCCCAAACTGCAAGGTTTCAGAGTCTGCACTACTACTTGTTGTCCAAGGAAATAGGATCAGGAAATTTTACCTAATACAAAGGGCACAAAATCTAGCACTATTTAATTTTAGTTGAGAAATCTAAAGTCCCTTATATAAACCCAAGTGTCACTCTGATATGGAAAAAATAACTCTCAACCTGTTAGGTGTCAGATGTGCCAACTTCATGGCCTCACAACATTGAGGAATGAAGTTGTGAACCAAAGGAGAATGTCGGAAAAGTTTTATTGGAAATAAGGAGAAAAAGAATAGCTGTTGGACTTCCAGAAAGAGTCCTTAGTAGGTGGCCGGTGAGGCTCTTACTAGACTGTATTTTATACAGCAAAATCACAACACAGATATGACGTGAATCAAACTACAATCAACCAATAGAATTCCCTGTATAGTTGCTTAGTTAATATTAGCCTAAAAGGGAAATGAGTTGCACAGCAAGGATACTGTATATGGAAAGATCAAAGGCACTCCTAAAAAGGAATGGCAGTTTGGGTCCAGAAGTCCTGGTCACCCACCCATGCGTCTGGCTTACCAGACCAGGTGGTGCTGATCAAGGTAGAGTCTCCAGCTGCTGTTTATCTCTATGGAGGCTTGCTGGCTGGGCTATTATGGCTCCATCTTAAGGCCTGGCTCACACAGATCATTTCAGCTACAGTCTTGGTGTGTTTCGTCTTCTGCACTGACTCCCTCAAGAGCCTGATCTCTCGTTGGCTGCCTATTAATTTCTGTCTAACTGAGCTGTCTATAATAACTCCACATCTCAGAAAAATGTTTTGTGCCAGTTTGCTTTTTGCACAAAAGCAAGCTTACTTCTCAACACCAGGAACACACAGACCAATTCTTTGTGGACCTCCAAGGGCAGTGGAAATATAGTCTTGCCTCTACTATGTTCCTTTCAGTGGTCCTCTAGAGTTCCATCAAGAAGGAAACCACAGCCAGAATGAGCCTGGGCAAGGGAACTGTGGATAAAATAACCTGAAGAAACTGTCTCTGGGCTTAGTTGTTCTTAAGTTACAGAAAAGAAAAGCCGCGGGATTTCAATTCAGAAAACTGTAGAACAGTAGAATTAAGAATAAAATTTGCAGTTTGTATTTTTAGTCCATCATTCATACTTCTTTCTACTTCTACTTTTTCAGACTTTATTTTCTATTAAATATATATGACAAAATTCAAAACAAAAGCTAGTATCAATCACTATACAAGAGTTTGATCTTTTGCCCACATCAATTTTTTTTGTATCCCTTTATAATTGTTTCTTAAAACCATGAAAACTGGTTTAGACATCTATAAAGTCTCTAATTTCACCATTCTGATTTATATAATACACATCTGCTGTCATCTGCTTCTAAATCAAACACTGCCTATCTTCTTGAGAGCAAATATTAAATATTTGTTTTTAAATACCATCAACATTTTTTGTCACAGAAAAAATATTTCCCTAGCTCTTCAATTTTAGGAAGACCTGATATTTCATGTTACTGAACTGTCTAGTTATTTTAATATTATTACTGGTTTTTCTAAATAAACATAATAAAAAAGAGGGAACTTTATATAAATACCTGTGAAAAGTATATGTAAATATTCATTTTAGAAGTATGACATATACATATTGTATTAGAAACACTCTTGATAGGATGCTGTGTGGGCAAAAAGATGCACAAAAAGCACAACGAATATATCTATTTCAGCACTCAGACCACCATCAAAAAATGCATGTCAGATTAAAATATTTAATGTTTTAAATTCTACTAATTATAATATAACAGCATATATTTTTAAGTACTTGTGGATACATAAAATTGTTCTTAATATATCAAATGTACTGTAATTCATAAAGCTCTTACCTCATTTCAGCCCAATATGGAAATATTATTTTGAGACCCTGAGTTTTCTGGTTAAAAACTGTAGGTGTTAAAGCTATAGCTTTTTGAGACTCTGAAAAAGTAACTACTTCTGTTAAAAAGGACAAAGTAGTGTTTGCAAAACAAAAGAAGCCCTCTGAAAAATAACTCTCTGAACTGTATGAAAAGCATTCCAGTCTTATGCACAGACAATGGAATGCTGATTTGGAAAATATAAGTGTGAGAGCAGACAATGACAGATTAAAACTCATTAAAATTAAATCATCTCATTTTGTAGCCTTAGCTAAAAGGAAAATGATTCTTTTGTAAAAATATATATACTCCTTTTTCCTTTTTATGTGCAATAATCCAGCAAAACACTTCTCAGGTATTTTAATGTCTATTCCTAGTCCTACAGTGCTGTTATTCTACAGGGGAGAGGGGAGGGTGCCAAAGCATCCAACCATACAGGACTGTGAGAAATTTTGCAGAAGAAACTTTATTTGACCATCAGGCACTGGGCTGAAACAAAAGGCAGACAATACTGTCATCACGGTCTCTTTGGGGGTTTTATGTGGAATTCTAATTAACCAACGCTCATTTTCTTTTCAGATATCAGAAAAAAACCAATCTGAGTAAAGTTCCTAAGGAATTGAGAAGAAAAATATGAATTTATATGTAACATACATAGAAGGGGCTCCCAGTAGATTCTTCAGGAGACTATTCGAGCATCAGTTTAAAACATTTGTACTCTTGAAATTGAAATGCCACTCATCAGAAATAGAACCTCTAGAATATAGCAATTGACAAAACAGAAAACTGTACATTTCAGTTTCTTGGGGTTGATGAGAATAAAATCTTGGTGATATGTTCTTGAAACAAAAGTCCCCTTTGTATTCAATAGATAACCTAGTCAATGAATATTCCTTCTCAGACTCTAAAGCTCAATGAAGGACAAGATAGGGTTGGTTTATTCATTGCTCTAGCCCAAGAGTTAATGCAGCAGCTAGTACATAGACGATAGTCAGTAAACACTTAAATTCTTCTAGAAAGAAGTGCAATAAATGAAGATCTGCAAACCTCAAAAGAAGATTAGAAGGTCTTCAACAGATGAACAAAAAGAGGATACAGAAAAGTAAACCCTTCTCTCTTGGTTCCTGCTGGTTAGTGATTATTCCTTACTTTTTGCAAGAAAAGCTCATAATGATAGCAGAGGTAACTAAGGCATAAAATGAGAAGATGCATCGAAAAATTTTCCAGGTTTTTCTTGATCTTTAATAAAGCTTAATATTTTCATGTTTTGGTCCAGATATCAATAATTTTGCTGTGAAATCTGTGAATCACTTATTTATGTAGTTTCAAAAAATTTTTAAGTAATCAATACAATGATGAGCCTCATAATTCAGTGTTTATTGTTAAGTCTTTAGTCAGGTCTCAGCTTAAAAGCCTGCTAAATCTGCTTAGAAATTTGAAAGCAGTACAGATGTGCATGCATATAATGAGAGTCATGCAATGTAAAACCCAAGATAGCCTATACAATGTTTTGGTTTTAGGCACCTGCTCATTTGGAAAACATTTGTGGCATGTTTGACAACCAACATGGGTGAAACACAAACCCTATAGACTCCTAATCCAGCTGCCTGTGAATTATTCTGAGTTAATATCTCGATGTTACCATGCTTTCTCTGGTGTTGGTAATTATTCCAGTAGGCTTTGAAAGCCTATTTTCACTTGGGACTCAATTACCATAGGTAATTACGTGTAGGCAAATATCTGCCCTTCCATTGGGTAGACGCAGCATCTCTTATGTTCCAAATCACAAAACTCTCTTTTCAGGGATACACTTGACATGCCATAGTTGAAGTAATTAGCATGCTTAGAGTTTTTTTAATCTATAAACGCATCAAATTTTCACCAGGGACTTTTTGTTCTTGTGAAACTCTCTGCCAGAACAACCCATGAATTACAATAGAAGGTAACTGGAACAAGACGTTTCACAGGAACATGTTGAAATATAAGCTATCTCCCTATGGCATTAGCCAGGGAGACAGGTGCAAGTATTTCTAAGCTCTCTATACCATTTTAGTGAGTTTCTGTTCACACTGTAACTCAAGAATTTCAAGGGTATAAGCCTAAACTAGTCACAATGGAATGATAGTACAAACACATTAAAAGCAAGGAACATTCTGCATAATGCTGGCTAGTAATTCAAAGCACAGTACAGAATTTAGAAGTACAGTGCTCAGTTGTCTGCGCTGATAGCAATAGTAATATCAATTTTACTTATTTCTGTCTTGATCTAAAAGCTATAAATGTACCTTATAAAATGCCAATAGAATACATAGGATATTTTTAAAAAGCAACTTCAGACTCCAACAAAAAAGAATAAAAATAAAATTAAGTCAGAAACGAAATCATCACATGATACACCAAGCTGACACTGAACTTGGTAGTAAAACAAAGACAAAAACTTGACCAAATTCAAGATTTCCTTGTTCAGGAAAAGTACAAAATTTGTGGTATGCAGACTACTAATTCTCAAATTAATTCTGTTTGGTTTAGAAAGATATCTTGTGATTTATATTCTCTACTGGATTTACTTTCCCACATAGTCTTGATCTTCATTTATAATGAAAATAGCTTTATTTATGAACATGCCTCTTTCAGATGAATATTATTCAAACTTTGAGTTATCCAAAACTATTGTAATGAAATAAATTTTGTCATGACCAACTTCTTAACAATAGAAAAATAGAAAATTGTTAATAATTCACTAGGATAACTAATGTTACATTAAATGTTACAGATTTGTATATTAATATATAAAATATATTACACATTTATATATAAATACATATATATATATATTATATATATATATATATTTGTGAGGCTTGAAATATATATTTTTTGTAGGTTGTAGCCAAAAAGTTTTGAAAGCCTCTGAGGTAGTCTGATAAAGTCTATTTGCTTTCATTGAAAAACCGCAAGAAATCAGTTACGAGAAATTCTCAAAACAATGCTTAGAGAAAGACCTATGCTTCTGTGCTTTGCTCATTGAAGGAAGAATTTGCAGGCAGGCAAGGCAGGTTCTCTGGAGGATACTGAGTGAGGTTTTACAGCTGCAGCAAGTCCCAAAAGACAATTATCTTCAACTGCTCTCTTGCTATTACTTTTGATGATGAATTTTAATTAGTAGCATTAAAAAAGAAGATAATAGATATTAAAGTTATCTTTAAATCACAATTCAAATGATCATACTGACATGTGCTTAAGGACCCAGCTCAGAAGAACCTGGAGCTATGTGATTCTTCCACCCCAATGCACCCGGGCAATACACGTCTACACACACACTTTGGTTGGAGCCCTGACAACATTCTCCTATGTGCAACATCTCCATCATTGGACTAAGAAACTTACAGGTTGAGGCCTTTATGGAAGTTATCACACTTCAATTATAGACACTCAAAGTGTGCTTTTTGAAGAGAATGTGAATGCATGAATGAATTATCAAATATTCGCCATTACTCCTGTGTTTTTCTAAAGCAATCCAAATTTGTTGTCAAAATGATGAACACCTGACATTCTAAGATTCTACAAGACTTTCAGAATTAAGAAAGGTGCTTTAATGTCAACTTCAGCGATTGTAATTTTTAAATTTAGTCATTGATGTTACTCAAGGGTAGCTGATCAGTTACAACCCACATGTGACAATTAGGTACTGGCAGCAGCTCCCTTGAATTCCATGTGAGACAAAATTGCAGAGCTTACTCTGCGCTAAGTGGGCTGAAGTAAACACCACGATTGTTGAGGGGTGCACGGCAGGCGACAACAGTGACCCATGAGCCGCATGTCTGCCATCTCCAAATACCTAATCGAAGGACCAGAACATTCACCTACAGTGGGTATCAAAAATAAACACTGATTAAAGGAACACTCCAAGGTCCCAGCCCTTCCTGGGGAACAGCTAAATGAAGCATTTTGGGAATCAGCAAGCTAATGCTCATGTTTGTTTTATTCTGGTTTTCTTGTTTACAGAAACAGGATGGACAACTATCCGTTTCAGGGAGAGACAACAGTGGAATATATTAACACAATCTCTTCTTCGAATTGGGCAGAAAGAGGAAGCATGGCTACATGAAGGTCATACCTCCTAACGTGGATATTTCGCAATTACTACTTAACAGCAATTATTAAAATATAAGGGAACAGCCGTGGTAATTGTAATTCAGCTCGTCAAAATTTTTGATCTTTGTTATTTTTGATAGATGACTATTTTTCCATTTCCTCCAGAATCTGCAGGGTTGAAATGAGATAGGCAGTTATCTTAAGGCTACAGAAATACACATTTCAAAGAGGCTCTTTTGTTTTGCTACATCTTTCTTAGATCCATGTCTATATCCAAGACCTCTGTGAAGTAACAACAATGCACTCTAGAGGAAACTGTTTGCACACCAAAGAGAAAATTCAAAATTATGGGTCAGAGTCATTTGCTTGCAGATATAATGAAAATTCATGGTTAGATTTCAGAGCACTACTTGATCATTAAAGCATTGTTTGTGGTGCCTTACTTAAGAAATTAGATAATGGGCTCTTAATTCACTCATACCTCCAAGCAGTTCTGAAGAAAGACAAGACTGCAACCTGCAACACTCCAAGGGCCTTCACCAACGTCCCCCAAGTTAAGAGAAAACTTCTGATGGATAGTGGGCATTGGTAGAAGCTGCCACATCCTTTCACAAGATGCAGCCACATTAGGGAGAGCAGGTGTGCTGAGTAGGAGGAAACATCACCGAAACCGACAGGAAGGAATATACCCTGCTCAGGACAGAGAGGGATTTATACAACACTCTCAATCAAATCCAAGAAAAAAACCACAGAGCCAACTCAAAAATGCATTTGATCTTAAAGAAAGTCACCATTCCACCCTCATATCTTTGGACTGCAAGGAATATGTGGAAATCAACACTTGGTCATCAAGTTGTACCTGAGAAGGAGATCATGGATAAATAAAAGATGTGGGTAGATCCACTCAGGTTAAAAATGAGCAGCCCAGAAACGAAGGGCATGAGAACTATGCAAACATGCTCTAATCAAAAGGAAAGAAACAAAAAGGGAGAGAAATACTTAGCTCATAGCATTCAAATACAAAGAACCCAGACTGGCAGGACTTAAGTAAAAAAAAAAAAAAAGCAGTCAAAACATGAATTATTTAAAAATTAATAAGAACACAGTATCTATAAAACAAGTGCTTACCATGATAAACACCAACAACAAAATGAAAGAATACAATAAATCAGAAACAGAATAAAAAAAGAAAATGCAAAATGCACATGATTAACAATTATATGCATCATTTAAATCAAAGGTCTTCAAATTTTTCTGTAAAGGATCTGACTGTAAATATTTGAAACTTTCCAAGACATAGAGTTTCTGTCGTAGTTACTCATCTTTGCTTATGTAACCAGAAAGTAACCATAGACAACATGTAAATGAATTAGTATGGCTTTATAAAACTTTAATTACAAAAACAGGTAGCAGGCTGAATTTGGCCCATTTACTGTAATTTGCCAATCTTTAAATACAGAGAACTAAGCATATATAGAATGGGGAAAAGATTCAGTTATAAAGTACAGGAAAGTTTCAAGGGAATATATAAAAAACTGAATTTTCAGGTAAAAATAGAACACAGGATAGCAGCAAATGCTCTGAATACATTATATATGTTATCTATGTGACTCAGTGTAATATTGCAGATAAAGGGGAATATAGCAATTATGGCTACACTTTGGAGTCCTAAAACATAAGTCTAAATCCTGACCCTGTAACTTATTATCATGATCCTTCATTTCTGTATGAAGCACTTTACTGATCAGATAAATATAAATCGTATTACCTGCTACCTCAGTAAAAGTGGTATTAGGGATTAAGTATGTTAATATACACAAAGTTCTTTAGGATAGGACCTAGATAATTTTCTATTGGTATGATAAATAGCAAGACTCAGTCATCTTAAATTATCAAACTTCAAAAATACAGGAAAAAAGGTATCTATGCAGAAAACTCATTGGAGAAAATGAGGTTGGTTTCAGACATTTCCACAGAACAATGTCTGTAATATTCTAAGGACCAACATATACGACAAACACCAGTACATCAGATCAAGTATTGCAGGTACAAGGCAATGGGTTGATGTTCTCAAATATGAAAAACCTCTGAGAATGAAGAACTTACAATTTTGTTACTAAAAATAAGGTAAATAAGAAAAACTTTTAACTGCAATACAATAAAACCCAACCAACCAAGTGATAAATTAAAAAGTAAACTCAGTAATGAAAAAGTCATGGTAAAAGGATGAGCACTGAGCAATGTTTCCATTTAAATAGAGAACTCATAATGATCAACAAATGGAATTATGTTTTCAGAATAAAATGTAATGCTACAATGCTGACAAAACAAAAACAATATGAAACAAGAACCAGCAGGCACAGGGAAAGAAGAAAAGTGAAAAGAAGTGGAGGAGTATTTAGAGGAGTGTTTAGAGGAATGTTCCTAGCCTATTTTATTTAAAGTATGCAATTTAAATTTTTTTTCACTATAAGCTTTTAAAAGTCTTTATACCATCAGTGGAATAATATAAGAGTTCATATCCTCTTCTTATGAAGGAATATTGACAATCCTTTACATTTCACTTCAGCTACTTCTTCTTCTAAAATTTAAATGAATTTAAATAATATTTAACTTAAAATTAAAAGTAGTACTCATAGCCATTTATGAGTACTCACAGTATCATTTCACTATTAGTTTTCACTTGTACATTCACCCATTTGTTCATTCACTCTATATTAGTCCAGAGAAAAGATGAGCAGAGTGATATACACTGTATTATTTTAGATGGTAGGATTTAAGAGGATTTTTTGCTTTCTGCTTTGTACTTTACTTAGTTTTTGACAAGCAATGTGTAGATTCCTGGTTATTCACCAAATTCCTTTCTTCCTTCTTGCCCATAGTCATGGCTAAATCATGTTTTTCAACCCCTTTATTAGCTATGTGTGACCAGGTGACTAAATTCTCTTAACACAAGGTAAGCAGAAGTAATAGTCAAATGGAACTGGTATGATCTTTGATGCCATTTTTTCTCTTCCCTATCTGGTGACCAAAGACAACAGAGAAAGTTTGCAATGTATATTGTGTGACATGACAGAAGAATAGAGATTGGGTTTTTTCTACTTTGTTATGGTGGGCGTCCTTATAGAGCATTTTATTTTTTAATATAACAAATGTCAGCATGCATTATTTATTAGAAATAATAGAGTGAGACAATCTAAAAGTAAAATCAAAACCATCTGTCTTGGTTACTTTTCTCTCATTGCTGGGACAAAACACCTGACACCCAAAGAAAAGCAAGGAAAGGTTTATTTAGCTTACAGTTTCTGGAGATTTCAGTCCATAATCAGCTGGCTCCAAGGCAGGGTGGCATGGCACTGGGGCAACACTTCAAGGCAGCAGCCAGAACAAAAGGGGAAAACAAGCCTCTTCTCCTCCCTTACATAGTATATAGGCCACAATCCCCTTTAGGGGGTGTGTACCACTCACAAAATCTCCTTTGCCTCCTTTGCACAGAATGAGGATATTTACAAAGTGAGAATCCTGGCTCCCTGTCCAGCCTCTCAGTTAAACTTCTAAACTTCTCAAGTTGACACAATGTATCATCCACCCATTGTCAACTTGGTAACCAGATGTATTTCTTTAAGCCAGCCTCCAGATACAAAGGCAGGTTTATTCTTAACATTTTGCAACTTGAACATTATAACACAGCTTACCAATCCTTAAGAATCAGCATTAAGTCTATCAACATTATATTACATTAGAATCATATTGTTTTGTCCTTGGCCCCCCAAGGACTCATGTACATCCCTTTATGCAAAAGGCATTTAGTCCATCTGCAAGAGTGGCTAAAATCCTAACAGTTTTAGCACTGCTGAAAAGTTCAAGTCCCAAGTCTCCTCTGAGATGGAAGGCAAACCTTACCTGCAAGTCCCTGTACAAATGAGAACAAAGTTAAACACTTCCAACATGCAATGGCACAAGATAGACATTACCATTCCAAAAGTTACAAACAGGGGAATACAAAGCATTGGAACCAAAGTAAGTCCAAAATCCAGCAGGGCAAATGGTAAGCCCTGTAGTTGCACGTCCAGCATCTGAAGCAATCTGTGGCAAATTGTGAGCTCCAAAGGGATTGTGTGACTCCACCCCTATGGCATTTCTGGTGGTTACTGATCCCATGGCTTTTCTCTTGGGATGGCTTTACTTCCTCGTGGCAGGTTTCCTTAGATGATCCATGTTCCTGGATTTTCCAAACTTCTGGGGTCTCCAGTGCAACTTTGGCTTCACACTCACAGCTTCACACATTGCCCTCTCAGGGGCACACTGTCTGATCTCCCAGGCCCTCTGAAGTCGGGTTGGAAGCCTTCTTAACCTCAGAGCTTGTGCATTCTGTATGCACCTAAAACCAGCACTACATGGATGACACCAAGGTCTTCTGCAAGCTGGAGCAGTGGCCAGGCTTTCCTCTCTCTTGGTGTAGGAGTCGAGTGCCTGGATCACTGAGCACTCTGAACCTGATTGTGAGGAACAGATTCTTTATGCCACTGCCATTCTGGAACCTCTTGGGGCCTCTGCTGCCATTCTGGAACATGGTGATCTGAGGCTTTCTCCTCAAAGCAAAGTCTTTCACTTCTGCAGTTTTGAAGCGGCAAAGGTTCAAGACTTGCTATTTTTTGCAATGCCTTCGGGCTGTCTTTTCTATTTCTCTGTTCATTCTCAGCAACTGAGGTCTCAGCTCTAGCTTTACAGTCCACAGCTTTACTGGAGCTTCCTTTCTGGCCAAATTCACAATGTTTTAAATCACCCTGCCAGGCTCTTTGCTCTTGATTCACAACATAAATCTGGCTAAAAACTCCCAACAATAGCCATGCCACAGCCTCAACATTTGACTACCTTGAAATTTCTTTTGCCAGATTAATCAATCCACTGTCCTTAACCTTAGTCTCAGGCAAAGTCTCTGGACACAAGCAACATGCAAACTTTTTGCCAAGCTGTAACACATTGTATGGAATCCAACACCCAGTGTGGTCCTTCTTTCCAACAGAAACCTTGCGAGACTGGTCTCTACTGGCAGGATTTCTATCAGCTCTCTGGTCTTCTGAGCTCTGACCAGACTCTCCCATGCAGAACAGCCTAAGCTGTTCCAGGGCTTCACTTTCAGGTGACATCTCTGAATCTTTCCAAACTCTTCCTGTAAGCCATTTCCAAAGGCTCTTAAACCCATGGTCAGGTACAGTCACAGCAACAACCCCACTCCACTGGTACCAAATTCTGTCTTGGTTACTTTTCACTCATTGCTGGGCAAAACACCTGACACCCAAAGAAAAGCAAGGAAAGGTTTATTTAGCTTACAGTTTCTGGAGATTTCAGTCCATAATCAGCTGGCTCCAAGGCAGGATGGCATGGCACTGAGGCAACACTTCAAGGCAGCAGCCAGAACAAAAGGGAAAGCAAGCCTCTTCTCCCTTACATTGTACACAGGCCACCCCCCCCATCAGGGTGGGTGTAGCACTCACAAAATCTCCTTGCCCTCCTTTGCACAGGATGAGGATATTTACAAAGTAAGAACCCTGGCTCCCTACTGAGTCTCTCAGTTAAACTTCTAAACTTCTCTGGTTGACACAATGTATCAACCATAGCACCATCTAAAAAATAAACAAAATCTAGGAAAAAATATCCAGCACATAAGTTAGTGATTCTGACAAGTAGGTGATCATGTAAGAACAAATACAGCTGCTTCCCTTGTGACTGAGAACATTGGAAGATGGTCTTCACAGGGTGAAAGGGACAATGTAAAGGCATTCAGTGACTTCATGGAGCACCTGAATTAAGTTCACCTTTTAGATTTGTTTTGTTTTAGACAAAGTCTAATTTATACTGTTTCAGCTTATACAAGAGACTGCACATCTCTGAATTCAGAAGGATATTAGTCTCTGATATCATTACCCTTGCTATCCAACCAACTTTCACTTGGTTCTAGGAAAGCAGTTGGCTCTAGACCAATCTGTCCTTTCTAAACACATTTTTAGAATATTTTGAAAATTAATTTTGACATAGAACCCTTTTTACATAGGTTAATTTAACTTTTTTGTCCAAAACACAGTTCAAGAAACATTGCCAACATGCCACCCATTGTAATTTGGACACATAAAAAGAGCTTATAACTCCTTATCAGTGTACAGGGCTATTTAAAGCCAGAGTAATCATTTGGATCACTTAGATACAAATCCTGGAAACTAAGTGTTTATAGGAAGAAAAGTTATCTGAATCTTGAAGAGGCTTCAAGAGATCATTTTGCCCAGGCTCTTATGAAGCAGGTATAAAATATTTTTCTTAAACTTTTTAATTAAGCTGCAAGATGACAGGTTTCCAGATTTTATTTATTATCACCGAGATAAATGATTTTCAAATAATCACTGCATAGAAAAACGTGGGAGGTTAAAATAGAATTCTCATTTCATTCCTTTCACACATCTGCCCCTGAAAAGTCTTTTTTGAACTCCAAAAATTGTTTTTGTTTTATGAAAGAGTGAATCGGAATATGAAAGGCATGAGAATCCTAAATGTCTGGCTCACATCCTCTCAAAAAATAAAAATCTTTTGACAATGTGTTTACAAGTTAGTAGCCAGACATAAACACTAATTTTTCAGTCCAGATATATCTCATTTCCATTATAATGCATTTAAATCTCTGAAAACTAGAATGTTTTTAGAGCGCATGCCAATCAAGGGTGTCTAAAACAATGTTGCTTGATTCCTTTCCTAAGTTAGTTTTATACCAATGAGCTATTATTTCTAGTGAGCATTCAGCCCCCTCCAAGATAACCATTCCACTTTCATTAGTCTCAAATATCTTATTAATTTTGACATTTTTTCCTCTTATACATTAAGGTAGCAATAGCAGCACTATCAAATTCATCAAGTAGAGAAAGACACTTCCAACTTGAAATCTAATTAATTTTTCATGTTCATTATCTTTTCAGAGTATTTCTTACAAAAGGACATTATCAGCTTCTCTTTCCAGATAATTGATGCAGTTCTTCCCCCACCCTTTTATTTTTTTTCTAATAGGTGAGGAAAGACCTTCATTACTTATACTTACAATTCTTGCCGATGACTTTTTAAAGGATAAGTATTAAATATATCATTGAAGATGCATAATGTGTTACCAAAAAATCACATCCATTAGAATGAGAAGCTCATTAAAGGATAAGTTTAAAGAATTTGCAGAAGTACACCATCACTTTATGAAGTACTGAACTGTTAATATGAAATGTACTAATATGCATTAGCTTCATTTTTAAGAAAACATTTAAATAAAACTATTTCAGTGAAAATATAGCAAATTGTATACTGAATGTTAAACACTGGCTCCCACTTAAATGTATTAAACTAGCCTATAGGAAAAATTTTGTTAGGAGAAAGCAGTGTGTGTGTGTGTGTGTGTGTGTGTGTGTTCATTTGCGTTTTAAGAGAGAAAATGGAAATACTCTGGATGAGACTCTAAAAACTAGTGTATTACAAAGAAATGAAAAAAATAAATATTTATTATTAAATTTTAATAACTTTTAATAGTAGCATTTAAAAATTAGAAGTGAGTGTAAGTTGCCATTTGACACTGAAAAATAGTTGTCTATAATATGCCTGCCTACCTCTGTGAAAAGAATGTCAGAAACTATGAAAGGCGTCCTTGCATTTATTCTCAGCTAGTCCACCCTGAAGATCCACAAAACCAGGGGTCATTAATAACTCAAGGACAACCATCAATTGTGGATTAAAGGAAAATAGATATTTTTCTATTTGCAGAGAAAAGAAAGAAAAATAGGGATAATCACCTGAAATGAATGGAATCTCAATGACTGGACTGGGGGTAGGTGGGGGTCCTTTAAAACACTGCCTGTGTTTTTAAGAAAGAAAAAAAAATTGAGGGGAGGAAAAGCATGCCCAGGAAGGCAATTTTTTTTTAAAACATGAGCTCCTAGCACATGGCTTTAATTCCAGCAGTTTGGCTGAGGTGGGAGGATCAAAGGTTTGAGGCCAGCCCAGGCAATTTAATGAAACCCTGTTTCAAAAATAAAAAGAAGTCCTGTGTGTCTCATGTTTTTCATTTATTGCTTGGTTTCTCTTGTATGAGAAAACCGAAATACAAATAAAAAGCAAAATAAAAGAGAGACAATAAGAAGAAGGTAGAACTTTCTCAAATGGGAAGAGGATCAAGAGATTGAGGGAGGGAAAAGGAGAAGAAAGGATGAAAAAAAATAAGGTGTGTTATATGCATGTACCAGCTACCCACAATGAATGTAGTCATCGTGTTCTACAAACATGAACTAACAAAAAAATGAAGAAGTCCAATTCAAAACTACAAAGACATTACATATACTGAGTTTTACTCATTTTTTCCTGGTCACTCTTTTTTTTTTAACTATGATGTTTGCAGATGCTAATCCTTTCTTTTCTCCTGCAGAATATGTTTCCTTGAGTTGTCTTCTCAACAAAGAAAACAGTCTCTCACACTTAGGAATCAAGAGAACATATGAGCAAATTGAAACCATAGCTTTTGCTTAATGACGGGCATTTTTCTCTGTGAAAATTTAGCTAGTTCATTAACTGGAATCGAAACCATACAGTCAGCTCCATTAGGCACACGTCCATTCAACTAAGCTAACTAGCCCAAAACACAGGGAAATGCATATAGTATGGACAGAACAATTCCAAAGAGTCATATGCACATACACGTTTGATTTTAAAATGTTAAAAGACAATATTTAAGGGAACAAGATAACAGTTAACAGTAAGAAAAAGGAAACATGGAAAAAGACATTCAGAAAATTTGAAAGTTTTTACCTGAATTAATCGAAGTCTCTTCATTGGAGAACAGGGCTGGCCATTTTATGGAGAATTTAAGGAGGCAAAGTCCCCGATAAATAATCTATACCCCTCCTCCTAAGAATTTGAACCAAAAATAAAACAGGCTTTTGAGCAGACATAACTACTTTTTAAATGTTTTTTCAAATTATAGGGTTTTTTTATGCATTTGTCCTATCTCTAGCTACTTATACCTTGATTACTTTTCTCTATCATATAAAAATGTAAGTGAAATTTGGAAGAGGGTAAAAGGTAAGCTGTTTTTATAGTGATGAATAAGCTAACATGACCACAATTTGAAGAGAAAATGAAATGAGTCTCCTTTTCAGCCGATGAATCTTCAGTTATATTCTGAATAAACCAAATCATGACACCATCATCTTCTCCATTTAGTCTTCAATTAGATTGCAGGGTTTAAATGATCACCTTTCCTTAGAAATATGTATACTTTCCCCCATAAGAAAGAGTATTTTTTGACCAGATTTTGTTGATACCTTCTTCAGGGGAGATCATTTTTGTGTCCTACAAAAGTAGTTCTGCTTACATGATCATTATCATCATTAAGCATTTATGAAGCACTTTAGACTTATTTACTAGAACTCGTGATGTCCCTGTAAGATAGGTTGGTATAATGGACTTCTTATAAATGAGAAAAAGGAGGTTAAGTAACTCAGCCAAGGTCACACAGATAATTTGGATAAAAGACTCAAGTCTCTAACTTCCTGTTTAGTACCTAAATGAAAACTCTTAAGCGGCATAAAAAGTTATCTACTTGACACTTCAACTGTTGCTGGACATAAGTAACAAAAGAAGTGATTTTTGGGCTCTCACCCTGTGGCTGACAGCAGTGTCTTAGTGGACATGTGATGTCTCTTAATGTGAAGATACATTTCCAACTCCAGACAATATATTCACATTTAAGACAAAATGAAGGGAAGAAAATGTGTCACTAACCTTGAATAGCCTCATAAGAAAAACAAAATTTTTCTCAAAAAATCTTCAGTACAATTCTACTTGTAAGACTTTGTCGGGGGAAGTTGATAATATGAACATTTAACTTTCTATTGTCTGTTCCATACAGACAACAACAACAAAAAGAAAATCAAGACAATTGTGTCAGTCAACTCATAGTGTCTGCCACAGTTACTGCAGAATTTTCTATTGAATATTCATTTGGCAAGCATCCTTTGCTTACATTAAATGCTAACATTTGTTAACAATGCGGTGGGATCCAGAGTATAACTTTTTTTCTTGATTGGGAATAAGAATTTACAAGTTGAAAATTTTATTCCATGACTTAACAAGGGGGATTGTACAAAGATAGGCACGTTTTCCAGCATCTATGACTTCCAATTTTTGCATCAGTCCCCAAGAAGTATATTTCCTTCACCCTCTTCTGTTTTGTCTGTCAAAATCTGCTTTTAATTCAGCATCCAGCTTGACATGAATGCTTCTACTCAATTAAGCCAAGCCTCAGACACTTATTTGATATAGCATAGAACTAGATCTTGCTGGGACAGTTATCACCAGATGTGGATGCATTTACCAATTTGAAAATTCATAATATAATTTTTACTTAAATCTTCAAGGCAAGTGACACCACTTCTCCTTTGTATTTACATAGGTCAGTATATAGAATAGTCACTAACATTTTGGGGGCACCCAGTATGTGACAATTAAATAATTTACCAATATTATCTTAATTCTTATAGCTCTATGGAAAAAAAGCACTATCATTATTATCACTTAACATATGAGATAATTCAAGTTCAGAGGTTAAATAATTCACTGAACAATATGTAGGTAGTAGATGATGCAACTGAGATGCCAGTTTAGGCAATCACTCTTAATCACAATGCTTCCAGTCATTCTATAATGGAAGGAAGGCAGGGAAGAAGAGAAAGAGGGAAAAAAAAAAAAGAGAAAGTTGGAGGTGAGCAATAATGAGGGAAAGAGGCAATAGAAAGGCATCAGCAGAAGTGGATTTACCAGAGGACTAATATAGTATGCTCCAGGGACCTTGCTATTGCTTAGGCTCTACCAAGCTCTTAAGAGAGCACAGTAGGGTGAATACTGTTTAAAACAAACTAAGGCATATTCCAAATGATTAGTCAGTATGCAATACAATTCCTGTTTGAAGAAATGGAAATATTTCTTATCCAATTTGGTTATTACAGATTGTGTACTTGTATACTTGTATCACATTACCATAATGCACCCCCATAAATAGGTACAAATATTATGTCTTTAAAACTAAGGTCTCTAGCAATATGCTTTTATAATTTTTCAAAATTTTCAAAAGATACTTTAAGTGCAATTACTTAAGAAAGCTATCTTTTCATTCTCTCTCTCTCTCTCCCTCTCTCTCTCTCTCTCTCTCATACACTTACCATTACCTGTAGGGACATTGGAGTGAGTAATTTTGAATTCAGTGGGTAAAATTGAATCTAAGGTTTCGATTGAGTTTGCAATGTATTTTCTTTGGGCTCAGCAGAATATAATTACATAAAATCAAATCATTTGCATGTATAACTAGTATTTCTAGTCATTGTCATATAGAGGAAAGGTTGTGAGGAAAATTGTTATTGCTCTCTGTGTCCACTCGTCAGTCTTATCATTTGAAGGTATTGCGTACATTTACCAGAGATAACATCATCATAAGAATTTGGCCTATAGTACCTACCTCAAAAAGAATGTAGGTAGTGGATCAGAAACAAAGCATTGAAATGTATAGAGCCAGAACTAATCTGTAAAAAATTCTCTCAAGATAGATATATAAAGCTATAAGAAGGGAATGTATTTAATACCTAATCAAAATGTAAGTTCTCATCTCTAAGGAACATTCTATCTGATGCAGACTATTCCACTACAGTGCACCTTATATTTATTTTGTTTTTGAAGGAAATTTTACCAAATATAATTTATCAGCATTCCTATGTTGGTAGGAAACAAAACTAAAATAATGACATAAACAGTAAATATATCTTTGAGTAAATTTATGTTTCATGTATTTTGATGTGCCTTAGTATGACACTACCAACAACAAAAAGTATAACAAAGAGAAACTTTTTTTTTATTTTGAAAAAAACACAACCAAACAAAACAAAACGGAGTAGAGTCAGTCACTACAAAACACTGAACATGGTACATGACTTCTAAACAGGGTAAAAAGCAATCGATAATGGCTACCATAATGCCTCAAAGAGAAACTTTTATAAACTGTCAACACGGATGTACAAATTTCCATCATTATGCTAGAAAAAAGGATGAATTTTATTTTTCTTTCAATATACACAAAGAATTTTAAATCTTTTTTCCTATAAAGAAGCAGTTAAGACACATGTAACCACAAATGTAGATAAAAATATTATTAAAAAATAAATTAATAAAGAGATACAATTTTACTTTTCTAAATTATCTGGTGATTGTGATTTTGCTAGCTTTTTAAAATTGTGAATGGTTTGGATTTTTTTTCCATTTTTCATGATTTTGTATTCCTTTTATTAAAGAGGTACCAAATAATACCTAAGCCTTTGGATTTTTATAACATTGGTTTGCCCCTGAATGAGAGAGAAAGAACACACAATCTAATCAGCATCTGACCATTTCCTTAAGCTGTGAACAGCACATTGTGAGCACTTTATGAAAGACTACAGGTGTAAGCAGAAAAGAAGTCCAACATGGGTGACTGAAGCAGCTTTTCCCCAGAAAAGTTTTTGAAGCTACTGACAGAACTCGAGGTTACCCAGATCTTTTATGAGGAAGCTGGGTAACAAAGAGAACAGATTAGTAATTTAACTTTTGAAGATATTAGATATTTGTCTACCTATATCTCTTAGTGCAGAATCAAGCAAATTAACATTAGTACAATAATGGAAATATGCAAAATAAGTCACAAAATCTTTAAACCAACTAATGAGAAGGTCAGTATCTGCAACAGAGATGAGAGACTGATGAATGCTTTCAGCAAGGAAAAAATGGCTCCATTGACTGGAAAAGAGACCAATGTACAAAGATAAAAAGATAAATGGCAAGGAGAAGGTGAACAAAATCAGAAAAAAACATAGAAAAATGAAAACCCAACACTGATGTAGCAGATTGCAGTATCCAAACTGCACCCATTTGAGGGTTTGTGGTACGAGGCAAAAAGAATGACAGTTTTACAGGCAAATGGCCCAAGTCAACTGACTTCATTGTCACTCTAGTTGATGCAAGATATAACTAGAAAAGTAGTAAAAAAAAAAGAAAAAGAACTGCCAGGCGTGGTGGGTCACGCTTGTAATCCCAGCACTCGGGAGGCTGAGACAGGCGGATCGTTGTGAATTCGAGACCAGCCTGGGCTACAAAGTGAGCTCAAGGCCAGCCTGAACGGCATAGTGAGACCCTGTCTCAAAAACACCAGGGCTGGGGATCTAGCTCAGCGGTCTAAGCACCTGCCCGGCAAGCGCAAGGTCGTGAGTTCAATCCCCGGTGCCACAAAAAAAAAAAAAAAAGAACTAAATAAGAATGAGGAAGACACAGAAATGTAGGAGCAAAAAGATGAAAGAAGATTGACAGGAAAGAAAGCCATGTCCATTGTGGTGAGAGGAGGAGGCCTCCGATAGAGTCAGGCATTGCTCCAGCTCCCTAGGGAGTCCACCCTCCAGCTCTGTCTCATATCTCTAGCTAACACCTGTTCTCTCTTTTTACCCAGCAGTGTTGGCTGGGCAGGAATCAGTATTCATGAGGTAGAACTCTTCGCTGAACCAAAGCTCAGAGGTCACCAGTGATTTTCCAGTAGAAGGGAGGGTGGAAAAAAAAATACATGATATCTTGGTATCAGTAGTATTTTACTAGACATGACCAAACAGTCAGAGAAACAGTAAATGCTGGTGTTGAGTATGCGTCATAGACGAGATATTAGGACAAGTGCTTTATAAACATGGAATGTACACAACAGCACTTTAAAGTAGGTATAAATATTCTGTAAATTTTGTTAATTGAAATAATTCCTGCCTAGAAAAGTTTAAAAATATGCTCAAGAAGGCTGGGGATGTAGCTCAGAGGTTAGAGCACTTGTCTGGCATGCATAAGGCCCTGGGTTCAATCCTCAGTACTGAAAGCGCACACACACACAAACACACTCACACATACACACACACACATGATCACAAAAAGTGATTGGTAAAAATTCTAAAGTAATCTTTCAGAATACAAGTTTAAGTTTTTTAAAACAACATCAAATTATTACACTATACCCCACAAATATATTCAATTAAAATAATAATAAAAATAAAAATTTTAAAACTAGATTACAGCACCTACCATTAAAAACTAATTACTCAACACTAACTTAAATTAGAAGCAAATAACCTCTATTTGTGGGTTTTGCTCACTTAAAGCATATCGATGGCATCCTACTGCTTCATTTTTCTGCCTTTTACATTCACCCACGTACATCTGTGTCTACAGAGAAGGCATTTCACTGCCTCCTTTCCTCCAGTATAAAACACCATAAAAGTCCCTACTGAATCTTATCTCTTATTAGAAAGAAACATAACAGATATTAACCCAAGTCTCCTACTTAGTACTTCACTTGAAAAATAGAATCAGATTGTTGGCCATGTTTTGCACCCCACTCTAGGGAGCCATGACTTTGATTTTCATCAATGAACACTCATTGACTTCTGGCTTTCCCTTAAAGCCTATGCATCAAGTCATTCACTATAGACAGCTCTTCTGCATGCAGACTGCAGATAACTGAGCTGCTGTTTAAATCTCAGTATCTTGCCAGTTTAGTGCATTTATACACACATAACAAATATCTAAATCACTAATTTCCATTAGGAACTAATGGCCCACAAAATTTCTTGTCTTAGCTTGAAACTGCATTTGAGTTGGAGGCCAATAGATTTCTCTTTGCACTTCTATAACTTGAAATATTCAAATCTGAAATTATATTGTTTTTACCATACAATATGTAGATCATTCTTAGTGAAACCATGTTTTTGTTAGAACCCATTAGAGTTCTCTTTACCCACCTACAACTTAAGATAGCCAAAGTTGACTTTATGTTGTTTCTATCATCAAATACACAGGTTGCTGTATTTATAAGCAGAAAATATTAACAAGTTTTACCTTTAAAAAATTTAGAAAGTCTGCTGTACCCTTGAAGCAGAGGGTTCTCCAAGATTCCAGTGAGTGTTAACCTAGATATTAAAGTGATTTAAGACTACTGAATGATGAATCATCACATGACACTAAAAAACAAAGCATCTTAGCACTAGTGTTGTTTCCAAAGTTAACACTGTGCAGGCTTATATTAAGGGTATGACATGTGGAGTCTCCAGATCTGGAATCAAAGTAGAGAATACACCTCCAGAGTGAAAGGCAGTGGCCTCTGGGCAGCTTTATCTTTGAATCTGTGAGAAAGTGTCTGGAACCATTTTGGGTCTTTGGATTTGGAGTCATATACATTAAATACTGACCATAAGCTTCAGTAAGGCACTCAACTTTTGTGGGCTGTAGTTCCTTCTCTGTAAAATCAGGAACATAATGCCTGCTTTCATTGTTGGCCAAAAACTAAATATACCTTGTATAAAAATAATGGATCACACATTAAGACATATCTTTTGGAGTATCCTTTGTGCACTTCAAACCTAACACATCTAAAAGGAAATTTATCAGCCTCTCTTCTTTCACAATAAATCTTCCCCTATTTCAGTGAATCAATCAAAATCATAGGAACCATTTCTGACTTCCCTTTGCCCTTAGCTTTTCTTATCTAATTTGACCTGGAAATTGTGTGAAAGCTGACTCCCTAATACACCTAGTCTCTGTCCCCATTTCTTCTAGGTTAGGCCTTGCTGTGGTTTAGGTATAATTTGAGTATATTTCTCAAAGTTTTGTGTTTCTGGGAGCTTAGTGTTGTGGTAAAGTTTTTTAAGGGAACAGATTTAATACAGGGCACACAATTTACAGGATTATTTTATAATATTCACCCAAAGAGTTAAATGCAGAAGAGTGCAGGAGATCTGTCCACACATGAGAGACTCAAAGAATCCAGCTGAGGGCCTAAATCCCATGGCAATACCCTGCAGGAGTCTAGTTGAAGACCTAGAGCCAATGACAATGTCCCCACAAGTCCAACTGGAGGCCTAGAGCCCACGACAATGTCTCATGCAAGTCTGTACCCAGGATCTTCACTAGGATGGACCAAAGGTCAGTAGTGGAAGCTAGAAAGTATGAGCCAGTGGTATGAAAGATCTGTAAAGACGGTTGAAGGATCTTCCCTGGAGCCAGGAGGCAATGTTCAAGGTAAGGACCAGAGTTCCTCTGAAAAGAACTGAAGCCATCCTCATTGACTGACAGTGAGGACCCAACCTCCAACGATAACAGCCAAGTTCATATCGGGAAAACCAGTGTAACAAGCTTCTCCAAGAGAATCAACAGCATGCCATCTTTCCCTTTAGTTCTTTTCATGCCATTGGCAACAATTCTCAGGTGGGCCTTCCACACCCAGAACAACGCTGATTCAGTTCAGCTGGGTGTTACAAGTTGACCATCATTTATTTCACCACACTTAGTCCCCAGTGTAGTGATATTGAGTTGGTGGAAACTTTAAATAGAACCTAACCAAAGGTAATTAGATCATGGCCCTTAGAAGGATTTGATGCTGATCTCTCAGAGAGAGTTAGTTCTCAAAAGATCAGGTCGCCCCATGTACTTTTTTTCTTCTGCATTCAGCTGTATCCCTTTGTTCTTTTCCACCATGTCATGACACAACCATGACGGCACTCAACCACATACCAAACAGATGGGATCATCAGATCTTGGAATTTCATTCTCCAAAACTATAAAGTAAATAATATTTTTTCTTTGTTAAATGTCCAGCTGAGTTATTTCATTATTAGCAACAGAAAAATGGACTAACAAATAACAAATAAGCATCTAGGTCTTCATTCTTTCTTAAATGAGTAATTTTAAGAATGACTAGTCTTCTTCCTTTCTATATTTTCCCCTTCTAATGCTAATATGTGCATCTGTCCTACTTCACCTCGATTAGAAGTCTTCTCCTGACTCTAGCACTAAGTCCAAGCTCCTAAAATGAAATTAGACCCTCAGTGTCTTCAAGTCTATCACCATGGTTTTGCACTTTGATCCTAACACTGCTTACTCCACACACACTGTACATGTTACCAATATTGTGCTAGTTCTTTACATGCATTAACTATGCAGAATGTGACTACTCTGCTTCTTTTCTTCACCAGGACCAGTGCCACTCCATTTAGATTTAAAATATGTCCACATGTCCCCTCCCACACAAAAAATCAGAATTTCAGGTGTGGGTCTCAACAATCTGTATTTTTAAATACATTTTTCACTGACTCTGACATGCTAAAATTTGGAAAACACTGATCTACATGACTCTTACTTATTGTTTTAAATCCAAATTAGGCATCATCTCCTCCAGATGCCCTACTTGAAGCACAAGCATAAATTAAGAGAATCAAATTAGGAGAATCAAATGCCCTCTGAGGAAATCCTACAGTATCCTATGCATTGTGTCAATAGCATTTGTATATTCAGTTATCTATTTTATTTTATAAACTTAAATTTCTTCAAGGAAGAATATATATCATAGTTACCTTTGATTCCTCAGCATCTAACATCTCATATTTTTAATAATAGTTGATAACACACTTATATAGTGATTATCTTATGACTCTTCCTCTCCTCAGTCTTTACGTAAGTGGATTCATTTGATTAGCATAATAACTCCAGAAGACAGATTCTATTATTATCGACTCCATTTTGCAGATGAGAAAACTGAAACAAACAGTGATTATATAAATTGTCTAAAGTAATCCAATGAATAAATATCATTACTAGGATTCAAAGCCAGGGAGGCCTGGCTCCAGAGTCCCCAGTCTATATTCTCAACCACTGTAAGGTACCGCCTCTGCAGAGCTACAAATGAATGAACATTTGAATTGTCTGGCACATGATTGCCGAGTAAATGGAGCAACCATTCTCATTATCATCACCATCAGACTCTCACAAACCCAATTACTTGCCTAAACCTCTGCAATCAACTCCATTCACTCCTACCTCTTCTTTGTCTCAAATACTCGCCTTTCAGCTATCATATCAAGATGCAGCAGGACTGAGTAGGATATGAGGACTGCCTGGGGAAATGTAACATTACTTCCATCTCTTTGCCCCTTTTTCCCATCTTTTAAAAGATTAGGAACCTCATTAACCTAAGGTCTGCCACTAGCAATCAAATCCTAGTCTAAAACATCATCAACTGAGTTCTTATCTTACAGTGATCCCTTAGTGATTGTGTGAGAAAAGGACGAACACTTCCAATTCCATTTAAAGTCATCAAAACAATCACAATATCGACAGGCTTCTCATTCCATCCCAATGCATAGATATAATGTATAGGGATAATAGAAGTATTTTCAAATGTTTCCCTGTATATATATTCTCCTTAGTAATTATTTTGAATTGTGCATCTTCCCTGAAAAATTCATATGCTGAAGCCCTATTCCTAAGTGCTTCAGAATGTGACTTTTTAAGATACAGGGTCCTTATAGAGGCAATTATGTTTAAAAAATTAGGTCTTAAAAGTGATCCCTAAGCCAATTTGACTTGTATCTTTATACAAAAAGGAAATTGGACATAGATACTTAGAGAGGGAAAAAAATTTGAAGACATAGGGAGAAGATACACATCTATAATACAAGAACAGCCAAGAACAAGTTATCCCTCAGAGCTCTCAAAGGGAACCAACTTTGCCAATATCTTGATTTCAAACTTCTGGCCTCCAGAACTGTGAGATAGTAAGTTTCTGTTGTTAAGTCACTCACTTTGCGACATAGTAGTTTTCTCTAATTCAGTTTGACTTTTTGTGGGTTCAGTCACTAGGAAACAACCATGCCCAAAATATTACATGGAAAATTCAGGAAACAAATTCATAAGCTTTAACATACATGTTATTTTAAGCAGTGTGATGAAACTTTCCCTGTTCTACTCCATCCTATCAAGCACATGAGTCATACTTTTGTCAAGCATGTCCATGCTGAATACACTACCTATCTTTCAGTCAGAAAGCCTTTATGGTATGGTACCACAATGCTGTTTCTGTGACCCTTATTTTACTTAATAATGGCCTCAAAGGACAAAGGTCATGAAACAGAGGAGGTATGGGTCAACGAACATAGAAGAACAGATTCACTCTGCTACTATGTGGCAGCATATCAGGGTATATAGAAAAAAAAAATATATATATATACATGATTTTTACTCTCTGCAGTTTCAAGCATTCATGGGAAGTCTTGGAACATTTAACCATTTGTAAAAGAATACTACTTTACTTTGTTATAGCAAACTAATACGGTAAGCCAGATTTCTTGTCTACAGCCTTTTCACCATCCTTTCAGTCAGGAAATGGGTGGATGAAGACATTCAGTGGAAAAAAAAAAAAGATAAGAGCAACTCTTGTCAGGCTGAATAGGAGTGGAGGGCCCATCAAGAGTTATGGGGGAAAAAATTGAGTTGAGGGAGAGAGAGGAAGAAAAATGGAATAAAAAAGGAGGGAAGAATGAGCAATGTCTTAAATTACTACCATTGTTAACTACAGAGTTGAAGTTCTGAACAGGAGTATAATAGAAATACGTCTGATAAGTGTTGTTCATCACTTCTCTGTAAGTTTGTAAGTTTCTCAAAGAGGACTTGAGTTGGCTGAGATGTGAGAGCATTATGATCCCAACTGGGGTGATATAGAAGTAGAATTGGCTGGAACAGGAAGGGGAGACTGTCTTGGTTATTTTTCTCTCATTGTTGAGGCAAAATACTTGATGTCCAAAATGAAGGAAGAAAAGGTTTATTTAACTTACAGTTTTAGGAGGTTTCAGTCTATAATCAGCTGGCTCCAAAGCAGGGTGGCATGGCACCATGGCAACACTTCAAGGCAGCAGCCAGAGCAAAAATATGGGAAGAGAAAGTCTCTTTTCCTCCCTTATATTGTATGAAGGCCTCCCTTTGGCCTCCCATGGTAGATGTAGAACTCACAAAATCTCTTGCACAGGATGAGGATATTTACAAAGTAAGGATCCTGACTCCCTGCTGAGTCTCTTGGTTAAATTTCTAAACTTCTGAAGTTGACACAATGTATCAACCATAATAGAGACTGTCCAGGAAGATGGTATGCCTAATTCTCCACAGCCCAGAGATGCAAACCCCATGTGCTCCAGTACAGAGCATGTGATTGCTGATGGGACTTGTGGACTAAAAGAAGCCTGGGTAAGGACAGAGGCCACAAGGTACGATCAGCAGCATGATGACCAGAGGTGAGCTCAAATTTAACTCAAAAACTATAGCTGCTGGCACAACTCCTGAAGCTTAAAAACAATGGTAGTCAGACATCAGTGATCAGCTGCTTGCTTGCTCAGTGATCAGATGGTATTCTAGAGAAGGCAGAAAAAAATTCCAGAAAACAGCCCCTCCATACTCATGTAGAAACCAAATATGCCTTTATAGTCCATTGTCACCTTTTAAGGAACAAGGCAGGTGAGGCCCTCTGTTGTGGAAGAAAAACAGAAGATTAAACTTTGGACAGATTATCTTTACTACAACATAAATCCTATTTTATACTAGAAAACACTGAGTTACAAGTGACTGACAAATGAAAATATTTTTGCAGTCATAACTAGGAAAGTCACTCCCATGTAAAGCAAACTTGGTTATAACAGCTACCAGTTTTAGTTGTCTTGAATAAAATAAATAAAAATGTTAAGTTATACTTTCCACTCATTCATTCAATGTAGTGCTGTAGTGTCCAAGGAGGTGCCACACTAGGCTCCACAGGGGATTTCAAAGTGCTCAATCGTCACTGCCCCTTAGGCACCTACAGGAAAAATTCCCACTGCAAATGGCATTCTTCTTCATCACACAGCCTTCCCTTCTGGTGTATGTACAGTGTTGTTTTCTGGAGTGCGGGAGCCTTCTTACAAAGCTTCCAAAATAGACAAGAAAGAGAAATCTTATATACAGGAGGATGGGGGTAATAGGGTGGGATAAGTCATACAAGAGACAATTCCCACTTTCTGAATTAATGAAGGTTGTGTTTTAAAACACTGTTTTAGCTCTCTGCGCAGGCAGTCTGCATGACCTGATCTGTATTCAGGTAGTGATTTTGAGTATTATGTAGCTTGAAAGCTTGAAGTGAATTTTCTGGCTGGTTAATAAGCTATCTGTACAAGTATTAATGAACAATGACCTTGCACTGAAACAAATGCTCCCTAAGTGTTTGTCTCTTCATTACTCCTCTAATATCATAGCATTCTGTCTCCTTACTTTCCTGGCAGATGACTGCTTGTCAGTGTTTCTACTTTACAGAATCGACATGGTAAGTCACCCTAGAAGAATATGACCAAATCGCTGAGATGTTTTCTTTAACATTCATCACTATGCAGTGTATACTTACACAGTCTGGAGTATTTCTATAGGTATGGAGATTTTAAATAAGTCAATATAATTGTTTTACTGAACAGTCAGTATGTGCCATGTACCATCTTAAATGCCAATAAAATGAAGAATGATGGAGAGTACATTGTCTGTATCCTTAAGATTACTCACTGAAAATTCTGAATAGTCTACATTTACAAGAGATTGACATTTAGTGAAGAACTTTTAGAGTGTGAGGTAGATGATAGATAGATAGGTAGATAGATAGACAGATCAATCATAAATAAACAGCCTGCATTTCTAACAATTGATCCTCACAGCAATTCTATCCATTATATATATAGAAGCATTAACTGCATTGTACAGACAAGATTACCTAAAGTCATGTTGCTGCTAAAGTCTGGAGAATCTACTAGTCAAACCTAAGACAACCAATATTGAAAAGAACACTTTCATATCACATTTGTTTCTGTTTTTAAAAACATTGCACAAAAACTGTAACATTTTAATAAATACCCACTTATCAAAATTATCAAAATTTTCAATACCATATATATACCTTTCAGTCCTACGGATTTTACTTAAATAGACCTGGACTGGCTTACAAATCCCTGCTTATATAGAGTAATTAACCCAATTTTAATGATCCTTTGAGTTCAGTACTTATCACTAAAGGAGGTATAGAGGCAGAGTTTTACACAGGCCAATCAGAGGAAGTATTGAAACTTTCCAAATTATTTAGGATAATAGTAATCATTAACTAAAAAAAAAAAAAATCGAACCAGGAACACTAAAATACCTTGATTAGTAAAATTTGTTAAGGAAAAAAGCCATATAGACAATTTCCCGTGTGATAACTAAACTGTCATAAAAACACCTTGGCTCATAGAACATCTAGAATTTACTGTTCCTTCAGCAGTGAAAGGCACAGGCTCACCAGATGGGATTTTCCTAAATTAGTTGCCTCTGAGATTTTCCTGCTGACTATGAGTTTCCATAGACTAAGATCAACTTTAAATAGTCAATAAGGGCAGGACCCTGCCATGAGTTGCAATTATACAGATACCTGTGCTGCCTGTGAAGTCTGCTGTGAAAACAAATTGCCTTTTGCATACTTTTGTGGCCCTCCCAGGGCCTCAGGTCATGACCTTCATGTGATGAGTACTACAAAATATTTGTGGATCTCAAGTCTCACCCTCTTTTGCTTCTCCTGCAATTCATGTTTCTGAATTTACAGCTTCTCTCATCATGGTGAAACCTCATTTTTAAAAAGAATAATTGATTATCCAAGCTTAAGACAACTGAACTTTCGCTTAGTTAGTCTCATACCTGAGTCTTTGGTTGACTAATTGTGTCTAGTTTCCACCCACATTCTTACCCTTCAATCCAGTAAGAAGCCACTGTGGATTCAAATCATTTTAAGAGTGGGAGGCAATCTTTAGCTGCTTAATAATGTAGGGAAAAAAAGATATAAAATTCTTCAATGTTGTCTATCATGTGCATAAAAGTTAGAAAATGAAATGGGTTTGTTGTCATAGACACTGCCACCAAAAACAGATTTCTCTTAGTCTGTCCCTGGGAAACAAGATAAAAACAAAAATGTACAAAGATATTTTGAGTTGTCAGTTGAACTTAACCTGAACACTATTGTTTCTCTGCTCAAACACCTCATTAAGTAAAGCAACCATAAACATTAAATGTCAACTCTGAAAACTGTTATAAAAGCACTAGTCATTGTTGCTTTAACATTACCTCTGCCTGTCAAACTCAGAAAATCTCTCATTTACTCACTCGTATTTTCTCTCTGCTTCATTTGTAATTTCTTGGCTAAGGTAGATGAGTAACTATGATTAAGTAAACTCGCAAGTGTCAGAAGACTAAAAGGAAAGCTATCATGCACACGCAAATCACTTTTATGCAGTGTAACTTGTCCCAGTAAAGGACTTCTCTTCCCTGTCCCCTCCACTTACCTAGACTTACAGTTCTGCCTCGTCTTTTCGCAGTAAGATTGCAAAGTTCAGGGAGACAAATGCAGGGAGTCTGTTACAACAGAAAGTGAATGTGCTGAGTTGAGGTAGCTCAGGAGACAGGTAATGAGTTGTGAAAGCATTTGCCTCCAGGTCACCAGGTTTATTTGGGCCTAATTTAAGAGCGTACACGTGAGCTCCTAATGTGAAGCCAAGAGTTGAAGTAATTTTCTGGATAATGTAGTTTCTCTTCTGAGGAAAAAAAGTTTTATGCTACAAAAGTATACCATATTTGTTTTAATTGAATTACTATTCTGATCTTCAATTTCACAAAGCCAAGACCTATATTGGGGTGTTACATTCCTGTGGCTCTTGTTAATTGCTCTTGCTCAAACGTGCTATGCATAAATATATCAATGGACTTCATTCTCTTTCCTAGTTTCATGTGATATGTTAGAAAAAGGGCCACAGATAAAGCAGTTGTAATTCCACTGCAAGAGAGGTAAAGTCACCATTTCTTGCCTAGGAATATTTTAAAGCCAAGTGTGTTGGTGCATGCCTGTAATCTTAACTACTCCAGAGGCTGAGGCAAGAAAATCATAATTGAGGGCCAGGTTGGACAACATAGTAAGACCCTGTTTCAAAATTATAGAAAGTCTTTCCCAGACCTTGTTGCAGTCTGGGCACTTTATATTTGTAATTCCATGGAAAAGTTATTGGAATTCCAATAAGTTAATTCCAATCTGCCACTTCCAGTGCAACCCGTGGTGAGAATAATGACCTTAAGACATATTTGTAGCTGTGGAGAGCCAAGGGGGTCCTAAATCCAGCTAGCATGACGGCTAACCAGAACCAAGGCTTCAACTCAGGGCTGAACCCAGGTTTCATTAATTCATAAGGAGAGAAGCGGCTCAGGGATGAGTGACTGTGAGAGTGGCCGGAAGTATATGAGTGAGCTGGACTAGGCAGGTGGCCTGAAATCACCTCTGAAATATGCGGAGAGGATATGCAGAAAGAGTAATTTGCATAACACAGTTTAAGGTAGTATCTAATGTTTTGGGGTCGGTCCTTCAGCTCTGATGTGTAATTTTTTATGCCCTGGGAAGTTATAGCCTCTTATCTCGATGCTGATCCCAGCTGACAGTGGCTCTCCTTCCTGCCCAGCTCATACATGCTTGGGAGCCACAGGGCAGAGCACACTGACCTGTTGTCTTGCTTCAAAGACTGCATGTCAGCACCTTGGCTAGACCCATTTGCACTGCTTAAAGCCTATTGAGGGAATAAGAAAAAATCCTAGCCAGCTCTGTACATATCAAGACATAGAAATAGGGCCAAGTTTAGCCAAAATGGAGATAATTGCTCTTCTTTCAAGGAGAGTCATCTAAATGGTCCTTCACACAAAATAGCATTTAAAAAGGGCTGGAGATGTTGCTTCGTGGAAAAACTACCTACCTACCATGGATAACCTCTTGGGTTCAATCCCTCATCCTGAAGGGGAAGAAAAGATTTTATTCATTCAATAAACACATATTGAGTACATAGTACATGCAGAAAATGTGCTATATTCTGGATTAGAGCAGTGATTATTGTATATACATCCCATCCTTCTGGAGTTCATGATTTAATACTTGAGAAACAACTATATGAATATTAACGATCATATGTGATACGCATCATGAGGAAAAAGTTTATGGACTTGCAAGCACAAATGGCAAAAGGGGTTTACCAAGGCCTGAGGTGAGTTAAGTTTCCCAGCAGAAAGATCTCAGTTGGAGTTTTCTGAGGACAGAGCAAAGCATCACTCATATTTTCTCACTGAAGTTGAGGGACGAGAGAGAACTTGATGTATCTAAAGACTCAGAGGAGATAGATGGACTGGATGTAGAGGACTGGATGTAGAGAATGAGAGAAAATTTGTAATCATTATGTATTGTAAATTTGTACTAATAAAAAGTAAATCCATTGATGAGATGGTACCACCTACAGGAGTAGCAGTTCTAGTAGTCCATACCCTCGTTACCTCTGGTGGAAATTCTCCACCATTTTTCATCCTAAGTCTTTCACATCCTGCTCTCATCTCTTTACTTCCTTCACACTCTCAAACAACAGTTCACCTCTTTATTTACTGAGGTGATTCTCTCTTGTACAAATCAAAATGGTCCTGTGTATTCATTCATCATCTCCTCCTTGCCTTTGATCTCAAAAAAAGGAAGAGATGGTCAAACAGAAGCCCAAGATTGAGCATCTGTGTGGTTTAAAGTTTTGCGCTAGGAAGTGAGCAGTTCTAATTATGGGAGATAATTTCAACAATTAAAGTTAAAATAAATAGGCCTAGGTGACTCTCTCTTATCCTCGGGTGTTGGTGAGCTGAGAAGTCAGGATATGGCGGGGGGGCAGGGAGGAAGGCCCTTGATCTGGATTTGGAAAGAGTACGTCTCCACCTGATGCTTTGTTTGACACATACTTGTTTATTCCTTTTTTATGTTCCTCCTTTCTCATTCTGAAGCAGCATTTGACACTGGAGTGAAAAGACAGGAAAATAACATGAGAAAAGGCATGTGTTTTTTGCATGAAAACAACAAAACAGAAAAAGACAAAAGTGAAGGAGAGGACAAAAAGCATTGGAGTGACCTTGCTCTGGGCTCTGAGAATAAATACAAAACAAAATCACAAGGAATCTTCTGCCTAGAACACCAGAGTAGCAAGCAATCAACAGTCTAGGAAATAAGAAAAGCAATTATAGAAAGAAAGAAAGAAAGAAAGAAAGAAAGAAAGAAAGAAAGAAAGAAAGAAAGAAAGAAAGAAAGAGAAAGAAAGAAAGAAAGAAAGAGCAGGCCAAACTGATTGGTTGATGCTTCCAGGAACTGTGAGATATTGACAGAAGAAATTTAGGCAAGTCACAGAATCACCTGAAACAAAGAAGCAAAAATAACACATCACAATGAACGGAAACATTACTAGAATTTGTACTGATTATCAATCTTTTATTACAAGTCACTGAGAAGCTAACTCAAACATACTTAAGTAAAGCAATAGGTATCATCAACAGTCAATATTTCTGCATCTTTGAGTCCAGTTCTTTTCCACGTAGCTTTATTCTTGGGTTACACATGGTGGCCAGTTGGTCTGAGACATACAATCTTGGCCTCAAATCCAACTGAAAAAGAGCACTTCTCTTCCTCACCAGGTGATAATAACTTCCATAATCTTTAGTCTGTGACTGACACTGATCTAAAAGTTTTCTCTGTGTTAATTTATTGGATTTTCACAATCATCTTGTATTACACTGAAACAGAGAAGAATGAAGTAACTTGCCTAAGTCATTTAGCTAGTTAGTAACAGAGATAGCATTCACATCTAGCCATCAAGATCCATTGTCTAGACTCCTGATCACTATGCTAATCTGCCGTTAGTCTGATGTTTGTGGGTAGAAGAGGAACAGTTGTGTATCCCTGCATGTCTTTCTGAACTGAATACAGTAGACAATCATATCTGAATCACATATCACATCTGTCACATTCCTGGAATGAACCCAGGTCCCAGACCCCAGATAGTGTGGATATGCAGAGGAAAGCTAAGGTGCTAATGCAGAGAGGGGTGGACAGAGAAGCAAGATGTCCCCTCCATAGCAGAAACAATAACCTGCTTGCCTATGCCTCTGTCTCAGTTACTTTTCTCTCATTGTTGAGACAAAATACCTGATGCCCAAAGTAAAGGAAGGAAAGGTTTATTTCTTACAGTTCTTAAAGATTTCAGTCCATACTCAACTGGCTCCAAGGCAGGGTGGCATGGCTGAGAGGCAGCCATTCATGGTGGTTGCAAGCAGCAAGAGTGAAAAGGGCAAAGGAGAAGAAAACACGCCTTTTTCCCTCCCTTTTATTGTATACTGGCTCCACCCCTGGGTGGGTGCAGCACTCACATTGCTAATCCCAGCACTAGACAATGAACCAATCACAAATACTAGGTTTAGCCACCTCCGTGAGTGTATGAGGCTTGGGCCACCTAGGCACAAACTGTAACAGCCTCCAATTGCATTCCCATCAACTTCTCTCCCTTCCTCCTTTTGCTTCTGTCTTCTTATACATAGCACCACTGTACACACCCTGTGATGATCATGTGAACAGAGCAGTAACTAGCAAAGTCTCTGTTCTCACAAAGCTCACACTCTAGAGAGAGAAGTAACACACAGCATGTGACCATAAAATATTCATATAATAGCAGGGTGAGAGAATGACAGGGAAAGAAGAAAGAATACTATTTGATCTATTCAGAGTGACCAGTCGAAGCCTCTTGGATGAGGGAACAAAGATCTGAATAAAATGAGAGTGGTGGTGAGTGGTGTTGATTCTGGAGGAAGGAAGATACAGGCAGCAGGAAGAGTGAGAATAAGGTCCTCATGTATGAATGTGCTCAAGGATCTCCTGAAAGAGCAGGGAGCTAAGTAACTGCAGTGAAATGAGCAAAAAGGAATGATGTAGGGGAAGTCCCCAGCCTGCTCCTCCATGTCCTTCAGTTATTTCTGCAGCTTATCTATGTAAGCAGGTAACTAGAACCCTGGTATCTCTCCAAAGGGCTAGTCTTCTGTTTGCAACTACTTCATTATAAAAATCCCAAAAGCCCCTCATGCTCAGTCTGCTGAAATTAAAATCATCTTCTTTGACTCAAACTTATTTTTCCTCCTGTCATCTTCATGCCAGCTAGTGAACATGCAATCTCTGAGCTGCCCAAATATCAGTACCTTGAACCACTGACACCTTGTCTCTCTCCTTTGCCCACCAAGAGTCATTTAAAACAAATGTTTTTGTCCTCCTACAATGCCTCTTACACACATTTCTGTTTCCAACTAAGAAAAGACCCTCATTATTTCTAATCACAGACAATTCTGACAATTGTTTCCTGTTTTCCTGACTTGTACCAAACTCCCTTCTCATATGAACAGGTCATATCTTGGAGACCAATCTTTCAAGCACATAACCTTGATCATTTCTGTTAAACTCTAACACATTCGTGTGGACCTAGCCAGTTTCAAGGTCTTTGATCAGGACAATCCCAGAATGTGTTTTGGGGGAGATTTTTGTTTGTTTGCTTGCTTGTTTGTTTGATTAGTTGGTTTGATTTGGTCTGATTTTTGGTTTTTGGAAAGTGTTTGGTTTGGTCTGGTCTGATCTGGTCTGATCTGGTCTGGTCTGGTTTGGTTTGGTTTAGTTTGGTGGTAGCTAAATTGAAAGATTGTACCCAGGGCAACCCACTCGGGACCCCTTCTGTCTCTCTCTCAGACAGAAGCTTTCTCTCCTGCTCATAAAAAAAAAAAAAAAGAAAGAAAGAAAGACTGTACCCAGGCACACTCTACCACTAACTACATCCTTAGCTCTCTTTTTATTTTTATGTATTCATTTGCTTATTTTTTACTTTGAGACAGGATCCAAGGAGGATTTGAACTTGCTATCCTACTGCTCCAGTCTAAGTGCTAGGATAACAGACTTAAGCCTTAGTTCCTATTTCTAATCAGTAGGCCAAATCACATGTCTTTCTGGGCTGCTCTACCTTGTTTCTTTAGTTTACTGGTACCATTTTCTTTGAGTTAGGATGCATAATCCCAACACTATAACTATGAAAGTCCTCAACTCTCCAAGGCTCAGTTCACATGCCCTTCATGTGAACCTGTCTTTATTTTGCCTCATCTTTTCTCAAGACAGCTTGTTCTATTTGCCTTGTTTGACAATGTAGTCTTTTAATCTTTCAATTTTTCTCTTAATTTTTTTCCTCAAAACCTTAATTTATTTTCCTCTTTGGGCTGAGGCTATAGCTCAGTGGCAAAGCATTTGCCAAACATACCCAAGGCCCTGGGTTCAATCTCTAACAACACAGAAAAAATAAAGCAAATCAAAACAAAACAAAGCTCTGTCCCTCTTCTTACTTTTGCTTTCTCAGTAAATGATTCTGAGTCTACTCTTTTTTTCAGGTGAAAAAACATAAGAGACCTCTTGATCCTCTGGAGTCTCAAGTCAATACTGCCAGCATTCGTGCTCTCGCTGATAGCACAGTTTAAAGGTCCTGATTTAAGTTAGGTTGAATCAATCCCTTTGCTGAGTCATGGGTAACACAGGTGTTCTGTCATTTTTGGTTTTTTCTAGCTCTGAGAATCAGACTCTGTACCATTGATGTCAGAGTGGTATAGCAGAGGTCCTTGGGCCCGCAGCCTGAGGCTGGTGAGTGGAAGTCGTCCTCCTCCACAGTCTTGCCTTTACCTGCAATTCAGACTCCCCCTCACCCATGTTTTTTCTCTGTACAAATTCCTTCTACATATTTTGGCTTCTGGTTGCACAATGCCTCAGCTTTCAATTTCTGCTTTCATCTAATCATTCATAGTGCAGACCTTCTGGCCCTATCAGAAATCAGCTAGCAAGGAAAGAACAGTTAATGAAAACTGATTTGGCCATGGTTGGGCTACACTAATTTTTTTATCAGTTGCCTGATTAAGTCCCATTCACCCCATTGGTGAAGGTGGAATTCCCTTGTTTGAAATAGTAATGACATGGTCAAACACATTCACCCACCACTGGAAACGTAGCAGCGGTTTATCAGGCATTTACACTCACAGCCTAGGAATACCAGGCAATGCATGCACACAGGGCCAGTGGGATGGGGGTTGGGGGGGAGGGACTGTACTCCAGAGCTTAGTAAACAAGCAAAGGACATAGAGGATAGGTTTTGCAGTAGCAAGAGGGCACAGTGACCTCTGGCAGGATGAAAGGGTAACTGACCTGTCTGAAGAATGTCACAGGCTGACAGGGAAGTGACACCTGTTCAGCAGAGGATGTGGGGACATGTAGCTGGTCCAACCAGTACAGGGACTAGCCAGTGGGTGAGAAGCTTTTGTTGGTGGGTAGAGATGGTATATAAAAACAGAAGAAGAACTTGTAATTAGGTCTTTGGATCCTAGGAAGCTCCAAGAGATCAAGGCCACATTTGTATCTTAATTTCAGGCTTTACCCAAATGCTCCATCACCCAAATCTATCCTGAATATCATGCACTTCTCATCTGCTTCATTTCTACCATCTGGCACCTGCCATCGCATTATCTGCCTGTTCTACTCTGCAGTCTCCCTGCTTTTATTCTTCTCTCCACTCCCCACCACCACAACAGCAATATTTTATCCAGCATCTGCAAAAAAACACTCACATTTCCTACTCAAAATGCATCTGCAAAAAGTCGGGATTCCTGCCGTATCCACAGAGTCTGCATCTGGGGTCCAACCAACCAAAGATGGAAATATTTAGAAAACAAAAAAAATGTGTTCTTACTAGTTACAAACATTTTCCTTGTCATTATTCTTTACATTGTATTTAGTATTATAACTTTCTGTGGAGACAATTTAAACTCTTTAGGAGGATGTGTATAGGTTAGATGCAAACACTATGCCATTTTATGTAAGGGATTTGAGCATCTTCAAACTTTGGTATTTATAGGAGGTGCTAGAATGAACTCCCTGCAAACATAAGGGACTGGTTATATTTCCATCACACTTAAAGCACAATGAATACCCTCCACATGGCCCACAGGACCCAATAACCGCTGAGCCCTACTTCTTTTCTTTTGCATTTTCTGACTATTTTTCCCATTGTCCAGTCTGCTACGGCCACAGTGGTCTTCTTCCTGTCTCTCCAGTATGTAAAGTTTATGCTAATCTAAGTGTCCTCATACCTGCTGCTCTCTCTACTCAAAATCACCCTTTCTATTTGCAAAACAACTTCTTTCTATAACTCAGTTCTCATCTTCAGTGTCACTGATCATCCTTGGCCATTCTTACCATGTTTTATTTTCTTCATATAATCTATCCATACTTGATGATAAATCATATCCTCTCTAATTTTTCACTACATCTTCAGCTTCTACAACTGTGCTGAGCATATACTAGGCACCAAATGAATATTAAAATGAATAAAGGACAACCATCTAAAACTGAATAGGTGAAGTTGTCTTGTCATAGTTAGCACATAATAGACAAATATTATCTATTCCTATAAGTATTATTAGCATTTTAGGCTGACCTTCCCCTAATTATAAACATATACTGGAGTCACATTTTGAATAAATTTCTTGTGATTATGCCTTATAACTCTCTAAGAAATGGTGAGGCATTTCATCTTTATTCTTACTTCTTGCCAACACCTACTCAATCAAACAATCACTGCTTAATAATTGAAAAAGCACTCAGGATTTTACACATATGAACTCACTTAATCTTCACCACAGTTTGTAAGACAGATACCAATGGATGATATTGACATTCTTATTTATGAAGAAACTGAGGTATAAAGAGGATGAGATACTCTCTTAAGGTCACCTCAGTTAATAGATCAGCCAGTGTTCTATCAAAGTCATAGAAAATATGAAAGAGAAAAACAGAGGGAGAGAGAGAGAGAGATCAAGGAATTGGCTTTATAGGATTATGAAGTCAGTCTGGGCACTATAGTCTAGACCCAAAATGCTCCCCAAAAGGTTCATGTGTTCAGCTATATGGCACTTTTAGATGGTTTTTGAATCACAGGGTTTCTCATTTCATCAGTGGATTACTCCATTATTGGATTTATAATTTGATGGTATTAGTGAGAGGTGATGGAAACCTAGAAAGATGAGATCTATTTAAAGGGGGTAGGTCATAGGGTCCATGGAGACTACATTTTGACCCTAGCTCCCTTCTCTCTGGGCTCTCTCATCCTCCCTGCTTCCTGGCTACATAAGGTGCTTTCCTCCTCCACCTTCTTCCATCATGATGTTTCCATCTTGCCACAGTGCTAGACGCAATGGAACCAACTTACCATAGACTGACACCGCTGAAACCCTTAGCCAAAATAAACCCTTTATCCTTTCAGATTGTTTTTCTCAGGTATTTTGTCACAGTAATGGAAAGCTGACTAATATACCGGGCAAGTCTTCAATTTGTAGGGCAGACTAGCTGTAATCTAGATATACTCAGGCAGCTGCAGTTCACAAGAAAAAATTTCTTCTTCAGAGAAACCTCCAGTTCACTCTTTCAGCCTTTTGGTTGGTTAGTTGGGGCTCACACAGATATTTGAGGCAAATATCCTTTATTTAAAGTCAATTATATGTCACTACAGATTTTAACCAAATGCACTAAGTGCCTTTACAGCACTTACATGAGTATTTAATTGAATAACCTGGCCTAGGCAACTTACACATAAAACTATCACAATAAATAAACCAAGCAGGATCTGAACCAAGCCTTCTGACTGCAAACATAAATCCTTAAGCATTGTGATGCTGCCTTGTAACCAACATTTGCTGAATGTATAAAAATGAAAGAATACCTCCACTCTGAAACAAGCTGACAGTTGTTTCTCCTGAAATAACAGCCTGCTCTCCCTCTCACCTGTCCCCAGCCTTGTTGAATACCTCAATTTGTAACTTGTTTCTAGGATTCTTTGAGCAGAGTAGTTTAAAATATATTTGAAAAGAGATTTGATGTGTAAAGCTTACTCGTTTTCTAGCCAGAGGTCTCTTTATATGTTTGGGATTTGTAGTGGAAAACCCACAAATGGAATTTCAGCACATCTGAATTCAAATGTCCTGGTTGCCTGACAATAGGATTGGCAGCCTAACAGCTTCCAACCTGACACTGTCTTGCTTTCCTGGGGAGAGTGACTAAAAGCAATTTACACATTACAGAGAGTTGAGAGTGTCTTTTTTTTATCTGCTATAGAAAGCACAGTAGCAAATGCCACTACAGAAATTCAGAAAGTTTCCTCAGTCCTCCTTATACTGACTCAAAAGCTAAATTCTGAACATCAGTTTGTCACCACTCCCCTTCTCCCCTGCTCCCCTGCTCAAAGGCTGCCATGTTGCTTCCTAGCACCCCCAAACCATGCCCATTCCTAGAGATGGTCCAGGATTCAAGATATGCCCCAATTAAACCTTTGAGGACATGAAATTTTTTAAACTCATCTTTCTGCCAGCCCTACTTTGCTCCCTTCTCAGCCAATCAACTGTTAGCAGGTTCTATAGAGTGAGTTTTTTAATAAGGAAATCCAGAACTAAAGCATACCTGAGAATTATCTGTAAATGAATACATCATGTCATCACTCTCTGGGTCTATTGCCAACAGTTTTTAAGTCCCTCAGATACTATCTAAATTTGTCACTCAATTTTCTTTAACAAAAAGAATATAAATGAATTTGGTAGATATTTATTCAGTGTTTGGCTTACAAAATGTCTTTCAGATGTTAAAATGTTGAGCAGAGAAAAAGGCCCTTGAAAATCTAATGGAAAGAAAGTACAAAAACCTAACATTATTGCGGTAGAGAAAGCTAAAGATATGAGTGTTCATGAAATGGGTAGCATTTTGGACTCTCGCAGGCAGTCAATAGTTATAGGCTGGCCTTGAACTGAGCATCGGGCATTGTAGTGAATGGTTAACAATAAAATAATAATACATTCTTTATGTGAAGGAAGCCAGACAAAAATAAGTGATGAGTAAATATGAACTTCAGCAAAAGCAAAGCAGACTAATGGATTCAGAGCAACTGAGAAAGGGAATTATTTTATGTATGGTGATTGAATAAGTTTGCTTTGTATGGGGTGACATTTGAGCTTAGTCCTCATTTTAAGAAGCAAAGATGTGGGGCTGATTCCGAACAAATGAAAAAACAGACATAAAATTGCCAAGCATATACTTGAGTTGTTCAGAGTCCACATTATGGGTTATATCTGGATGTCTCCCCAAAACCTCATGCACTCAGCGCTGGGACCTTTGGAAGGTGACTAGATTATGGGTGCACTGTAAGCTGATTTGGTGTTGGGGATGGGATCTGGTGGGAAGAGGCAGGTCACTGAGGACATGACTTGGAAGGCCACGTCTCCCTTCTTGGCTCTCGCCTTCACTCTCCACTTCCTAGCTGCCATGAGGTAAGCAGCTATCCTTCTATTATGTGCCATGATGTCCTGCCTTGGACAGAAATGTGAGCCAAAACAAACCTCTCCTTCCATAACAGTTGAATGTTGGGTATTGTGTCCAACAGTAAGAAAGTAACAAAATCAGTCCAGGAAGAAAGACCCATGGGGAGCAAGGAAAAAGGAAGTGATGTTAAGAAGAAACCAGAGACCTGATCACCTAGTGCTGTTGGAAACCACTCTAGGCTGGCAAGGAAGGAGTAGTGGAATCTGACTTACACTTTTTTGCTTTTTGCTTTTCTTTTTTTGTTTTGGTTTCAAAAATTGAATCTCACCACATTTCCCAGGCCACCTTGAACTTAAGAACCTCCTTCCTCAGCCTTCTAAGTAGCTGAGACTGTAGTTGTGTACAACCATGTCTGGCCTATACTGATGTATATTTTTCAAAGATCAGGGAGGCTGTTGAAAGAATGTCTTATATAAATCATAAGAGAAAACAGAGAAACCAATAAGGAGCTAGCTGCTGTGATCAACCAAGCCAGGTGGCTTGGATGACACCAGTCACTGAAAAGATGGTGACAAGTTTTTAAAATGTGGGGCATATATTTGGTGAAAACAGCTAACATGAAACACAGAGATGATGGAGGAAAGGAAAAGAAGGAATCGAAGATGTCCCATTGTTTTTGTCACAGGCAACTTGATGAATGCTGATGCAATTCACTGAATTGGTAAGTCTCCTTTCAGACAGGAAAAGAATGAGAGCAAAGGCCTGGACACAGAAAAGAAGCAAAACTCTTAACAGCTAGTGAACATTTAGCTAGACAACAATTTGCATATCAGGAGGGTGGAGAGCTCCAGACTGATAAGAAAAAGATGTATTTTGAGACCAATAGGGAAGGCTATTGAATGTCATTGACAAGGTGGAGGAAATAGGTATTACATAAGTGACACAAAAATTAAGAAAAAAGAAAAACTGTAAAACTGTCATCCACAGACCCTTTGCTACCTAGTAAACCCAGAAACGAAAGGGACTCGAGTTACCATTTTGTTAAACCACACAAGCAAAATACAAATAATGCTTATAAATCATCAAAAATTACCAGAGTCTTGTGAGTTATCCTTGTAGATGCCTTTTATGCGTTCATTTCTTCTGAATACTATGCATCATAACAGGAAGACGGGCATCTACTTGTTTCAGATTGACAGAACAAGAGGCCCTTCTTGATGAGCTTGTGACCCAGAATCCTAGTTCACATCTTGACAATAAAGGTAGCGACCAAGAAAAATCAGTTTGAACTCTATAATTTTAAAATATTCACCTAAAGTTTAAAGAGATTCTAAGGGTTTTCTAACGTTCTCCCCTACACACACTACTGGAACATTTTTCAACCTACCCCAAGGTGATGTTCTTCAAAGGCAGAGAAAGAGAAACCACCACCCTCTCTTCACCGTGAGGCTATATCAAAATGATTTGAGGATCCATTCAAAACACAGCCTTGCAGAATTGCTGCAGTGCTGGTGTTAGGGCTTGTCCCCCTAAAACCACGTGCACGCATTGAGGGCTTCGCAGAGGTGGCTGGATCTAGGGTGTCTGCTACACAGATTAAAGGTGAATGGTACTGGATTAATCCACTGATTGGTTTATCATAGTTCTGGGTATGTATCATGGGAAGACCCACCCTGGGTATGGGTGGCACCACCCAAAAGGCTTGTAGCTGAATGGAACAAAAGGGAAAGGAAGGCTTGCTTGTTGCTGCTTCCTGCCTGTCACAACAAGACCTCCTTCTGTTCTGTGATGCCACCCTACTTTTGAGCTTGTCAACTATGGACTGAAACCTCTACAAACAAAGGTTTAAAATAAACCTTTTTTCCTTTAACAGGTAGGTGTTTGGCATTTTGTCCCAGCAATGAGGAAGTAACTAAGACAGCTGCCCTGCCCAGAACCCCACCAGTGAGTTGTGTCTTTAAAATCAACTCCATAGAAAATAGAAGACTGAGAACCTCTGAGTTTGGGGCTTTTGTAAGTGTTTGCTTTTAGTCTATTTAAATCACCAATATGCAATTTCATATCAGGTGGCAAAGTCTAAGGAAAAGAAAAAGGATCAGACAGCTTTTTGAAACCAAATTATTGCCTCTCAGACAGATACCACTGTGCTGCTTACAAGCATTTTTCCTATTAAGATTTAGCAAGTGGAAGGGCTCTAGTAAATAACCTTTCATCTGCAGAAGCTTTTCAAGGAACAAATAAGGAGTAATGCAAAGTAATCCAGGGAAGTTTAAAGAAAGATTGTATCACCTGAATTTAAAGTAATAGAATTCAAGGAGAAGTAGAAAACTATATACAATTGCTTTCTGGAGGTACCCTTCTTTCTAATATAAATTTTTATATGCAGATTTTTGTTATCATAAAAATAATTAAACTCACTTGGGGTGAGATATATGTATGTATACACACATATATATTTTAGGTATTAAAAAGTCTGAGATGAAGTGACATTGCTAGAGATGGGATGGTTTTGATATCAAATAGTAAATGCATAATTCAGCTTTAACTTTTATTTTGAATTTTTCCTTTTTTCCCTAGGGTAGATGACAGAGACAGATAATTTCTTTGGCAACCAATGGTAGACTTGTGAGGTGATTTTTTTTTTCATTTTTCTTAAGGCTCAACTAAACTTCTTATGTAGTAATAACCACATTTCCAGGAGAAGTTAGGAAATCTCACCATATTACACATGAAAAAGAAACAACAAAATCAAAAGAATGCTGGAGTTTGCACTGATTTGAAACAAGCTGTGCATAGCTAATCAGTCAGAAAACTCTGGATTACAACCAAACCATAACAGAAGAATATAAATGAACACAGAGCATGTGAATGATTCTAGCAGAGGGAAAGAAAAAACCTTGAGTTATCAAATAGCTTTCTGAAAATTGAAAAATAGAAGACTCTCAATTATTGGCAGCACACGTCCTCGATTAGGCAAATCTATGTGTCAGTCAACCAGAATATACAATAGAATAATTTAGGTTCATTCTCTCTCAATCTCCAAACATAATCATTTTCATATGGAAACTTGGCAATGTCACACCTCATTTCTCAATAGACTTAAGAACAGCGTGCAGTCTTGAGGTGTTTTGGATCACCTTTACAAAATGAATCCCAGTACATTTCCACTTCCCTTAGGGATTGTTATCACGAACAATTAAAGTTAAACTGTACTTGTCAAAACAAGATAACAAATTGCACTCTCTGGTGCAGTAGCCTTAGATTCTTTTTAATCATCTTTTGTCACCTGCTCACAAAGTTTACCAATTGAACCCTATGCAATTCAACCCAATACTTATTAGTGAAGTAGTCATACGTATAGCCATAATTATAACTTTAAAACTTTATTCTAACAAATAATTAGTACTTAACAGCTTTATAGATGTTTAATGAAGCATTAATGATTTACCAGAAACAAAGATTCAGGAACTTGACAATTCTCTCTTGTGCTTTTTTTAATCATTCTGTTTTGTAGACTTTTATTATAATAAAATAAAACACCTAATTTGGAATTTAAGTTGTAGGACAAGGTATCTAGATTCACATACGTATCAACAGACTAAATGACTCACTTTTTTTCTGTTATACTAGTCAGGATGTGCTAGTTTGCCAAATCACAACAGCTTAACACATTTATTCCTGTATTCATCAGCTTTCTATAGATGGAACAAACTATCTGACATCTACAATTTAAAAGAGTAGAAGTTTAATTTGGTTTATAGTTTCAGAGGTTTTGGTCCATAATCCAGCAGGTCAATGGCAGAAAGATCATAGTAGAAGAGCACGATGGAGTAGACCTGTTCACTTCTTGGTAACCAGGAAGCAGAGCACAGGGGAAGAGTGCCAGAAAGGAAAGTGCCAGGGACTCACTATCCTACCCAGACACACTCAGAAGTGGGCTCTATTAATTCCTATGCAGTTCTCAAGCCAATCAAGTTAAAAATCAAGATTAACTATCATGAGCCAAGTATAGTGACACATCTGTAATCTCATCTGTAATCTCAACACCTGGGAGGCTAAGGTAGAACAGTTCCAAGTTCGAGGCAGTTTGAGTTACGTAGAGAGCTCAAGGCCAGCCTGGACTACATAGAAAGACTCTGTCTCAAATAAAACAACAAAAATAATAACCATCACAATTTCTCATGCATAATAATGCTCCATGTAAACTAGTAATACGGTTTTTGCCCAACATACTCACACTGGAACACAGCAGAATAGAAGCACTATCTCAATGTATGTTTCCAAAGCAAAAAAAAAAAAAAAAAATCGCAAAGGCAGAATGCAATAATACATTTCATTGTTGATATTGTATGTAACAGACATTCCTAAATATTCTTAACCTTACCTCATTGTAGAAAAACAGATCAAAAAGAAAACACTTTTTCTGATTATTATCACTATCATTTGTTTAAGAGTATGAAATTTTATTGGAGAATAGGAATGAGGGAATGGAGAATGGGAATGAGGGAATGGAGAATGGGAATAGCTCCTGAAAGACTGCAGAGATCCCACATGGGTTGCCAATGAGCCCAGTTGTCAAAGGAGGTTTTATAGAACAAAATCATGAGGCAGGTACAACATGAATCAAAATTATGATCAACCATTAAGATTACAAGTATAGTTGCTCTTATGATTTGTGTCTGGATGTCCCCCCAAAGGCTCATGCAGCCATGGGGGGCAGGTTTTTTCAGAGGTAGCTGAATCTAGAGTTTGTGAATAGTTCATAGTGTGATGCTGGGATTAAGGATGCTAGAATTAAGAATGAGTGATTTCTGGATCAGTCCACTGATTGAATTGGCAATACCCTGATCCCAGCAATCTGGGTAAGATAAAAGGGACGGAAAAAGCTTGTTTCTCCCTTTTGCTCTTGCTGCTTTTGCTGTCTTTTGCCACTCCAGCCACCAAAAACTCTTGCCCCTGTCATGTGCCACTCTGCCTTGAAGCCAGCCAATTATGGAATGAAACCTCTATAAACTGTGAGCTAAATAAACTTTTCCTTCCTTAACTTTGGATGTTGTGTATTTTGACTCAGAAACAAGAGACAAATAAC
>RJWT010000698.1:20269-59815 GCA_004365215.1 Cuniculus paca | reverse complement strand
GCAAAAAAAAAAAAAAGACTCAAAACAAATATTAGTATTATTGGACTGCTCTTCACTGAGGATAACAGAAGCCACAAAAAGCAAAACTGCAGAGGAGGGGACTCCTTCTTATTCACATGCTGTCCAATGGAAGCAGAAAATACACATTTCTGCAGAGTAGAGTGTGTCAGAAGAGGCCTGGGAAAGCAGCCTCCAGGTCCGGTCGAGTTCAAGGCCCCTCCCACCTTCCTGTCACCTGCTGGACCACCTTAGGGTCCTCCTCAGAGATGCAGTGCACAGCCCCAGTGATCACTACGAGCTTTCCGTCAGCATTAAAAATCTGTTATTCTAAGTCTTTCTCACTTCTCTAGAATTTCCTGTAACACAGATGCTTATAATTAATATGTCTCTGACAATGGATGTCTATAAAGAAATATATGCAAGGTTTGACAATGAACCTTTTATGTTTTTCTCCTGTACAAAAACATTTAGTTGGGTTGAGAAGTAAAAGATTTATAAAACATTTTACTGCAGGAAAGGTAAGGAGACTAGAGAAAGGTGCTCTCTGTGAAACAGGGTTGGAAAAAGGTCCTGGATGGATGTGAAAGGAGCCCAGAATCCCCCAACTCCTACCTCTCACCAGTGAGAGTTCTCTCCTTACTGAGCACCATAAATATTAAAAAGTGATCCATTTACAGGACTTGCATCACATCTTTTTCTTGTAGGCTGCTGAGACTCACGTGTTCTCCTTCATATCTACTACTGGGACACCTTTGGGATGTCTCTGGGGACAAGGGGCAAATATGGCTTTTGCAGGTGTTTTTTCTAGAAGGCAATGATGATATGACATTGGAAAGACTGGAGTCAAAGGAGGAAAACACCACCAACAAAAAGGCCGGAATACTGATCATTTTAAAAATTAATGAATTTTATCATGCTTTATTATTATTTTTAAGACATCTTTAGGACTTCTTCTCAAAGGTCATTTGCTTATAATGAGATGTTCTTGTTATCACCCTGACTGTTTGCTCCTTGAAGAACAAACAAATGTAAGCACAAGAAATTTACCCATAGTAGAGAGAAAGTACTCGAGCAGTCAGACCTTCATGGAAACTTCTGGAAGTCAAAGTTGGTATATTAAAAACCAGCATAATTAAACCAATATTAAGAGAGTGCCTGTCTAGTAAGAACCACTGTATTATATGGCAGAGACCAGATTACTGGAAATTGGAACTGAAAATGTGCTTTCCGGGCCAGTTACTATATCCATCTGATGTCTTAGATCTAGGTCTTGGGTGGAGGGGAGAAAGGGGAAAGCAAGTGGCACCAAGGCATGAGAAAGGATGTAGATGAGACAATCTTATTGAGCCATAAAGGATTTATTATGGGAGCAGAGGACCAGATCAACGTGCACAGATAGCCACAACCATATCCTTGTTCTTGTCTGTTCTGAGCTAAGGCCCCAAGTTATTCAATGACTGGCTCTTACCCATACCTTCCCTTTCTTTGGGAAGGAGATGCCTCCAGACAGAACACAATATGACCTCTAGAACATAGTCAAATTCAACCATGGTTAGCTTAGCTAACCTAACATGAGTAAATTGGTAAACAGTAAGTCTTCTAACCCAAGCCAGATTCACCTTCTACTTCACTCATGCTTAATATAGCAATTAAAGATGGGACCTAGGAAATGCTAAGAATGGTTATTTTGTTCTCATTTAAAGTCTGGATTTAGGAATATAGGAATGTCTTTAAGTCTGGAAGGAGATAGGCAGGGCTCTGCTCGGTGGAGACGGTATGCAAGGAAAAGGAAGCTATTACTCTGACTCCGTTCAGTGGTTTGGGGGTGGTGGGGCGACTGTGCCAACAGGGAAGGCCTGGGCTTCATTACAGAGGAAATCCTTAATTTGGAAACTGGGATACCAAGCACAATCATAAACAGAGCAATAAGACCATGGTCGTGCCAATTGGAGGATTTCTACTATCAAAACCCTGACCTATTCTTAAAGTGCTTATCAGTGAAAAACGTAATTATAGTTGAATGCACCCAAATCTAGAATGCTGGATACTTCTTTTTTCAAAAGCAAGTTTCCTAAGCACCAAGTTTTACGTCTGGGAAGTCACTGCAGCCTGGCATTAAATACCAAGATGAAGAAGGGTTTAGATATAAAACAGAAATTAGAGAGCTTTCAAAAGAGAGCAAGGTATTGGTATTTGCAGTGTATGTTTTAGAGGAAAGGCAGTAATGAATGACTTTTTAGTGGGAAAGTAGAAATCAGCTGTGAAAATAGCTACTTTTGTTGAACTCAAAGTGAGTCATTGTCTGCAGAACTCTCCTGAAAGAAATGTGGGCGGCCAGGCCCTGTTGTGATCGGTGGAGAAGTCAGAGCAGGCAACACATCTGCTAATGAGACCTCAGAAATGTCTGATCATCTCTTCTAATTGCTCTAAATAATTGGAGAACTGCATGGCCTGGCCTCTCCTTCCCGTAGACGGTCAATTCAAATATGCAAATATAACATTATTTGAATACTGCTCTAATTGGATTCTGGGCTACCCATTATTTGCTGAAGAACAAAACAATATGACTAAAAACACTGACTATCAAATCCTTCATTTTAAGCTTCACTGAACTCTCCAAATTACCAGGCAAGCCTGACAAGGACCACTTTACAAGGAAGTTGATGACCCCTAATTAAGACACAAGGAACTTCTGATTGTGTTAATATTTGAAATTGAAATTGGTTTGACCTATGAGATGCCATGCAATACCACCAAATGAAACTCAAATCCAAAACTCCCTATAGCCTCATAAATAGATGGCTATGTAAGTTTCACACAGCATCATCACCAGCATCTGATACAGTGACCATCTTATAGAACAGTGAGTCTGAAGTACCATACCACTGGACGTGGTTTTCCGTAAGAATCATATCCAACGTTTGATGCTGGTTGGCCACTGCCTGACCTTTCTCCCTCAATGTTCCACAACATTCCAAAATCCACCCCTTCCTCTTCACCTGGCCCTTTGTTAGTCTGTTCCAGAACCCACTTTTATAATACCCAGTCCCGTCTTACCATAACTTCCCTAAACCCTGCTGTCTTTTCATATCTGCTGATTCTACCTCTTTTTCCGTATTTCGCTTCACTTATCATCAGCAACAAAAGTGAACCTCTCAAGTTTTGTCACCCTCTGATTTACTCTCTTCACCCTGGTCATCCATATTAAATTTCTTGAAAGAATAACTCACACCCACTACATTACTTTCTCAACACCAACGAGCTCCTTGACCTTTTCAATCTGTTCTCTGGACCTACAATAGATAGAAGTTTTCTGTAGAAATGAAATGTCAACAGATTCCTACTTTGGAAATCGATACAAAGAATTAAAGCCTCAGTTTTTCCAAGTGCTAGTGTTCTTATTTTTAATCTATCTGCATAACTCATTTCTCATTTTAGAATAGGATTATAATAAACACCAATGCCTTATAGTTATTCTAATTATTAAGTGACATAAGTATTGAACATCATACCAGTCCCATCTCGAATAGTTAGAAATGTTGGAAACTGTGTGTTTTTATCATGATTATTATGCTGAAGGGCAAATCCAATAATCTTTCTCAATTTTCATCGTTAAATTCTCTGATCCATTTGCTTCAAAACTGTTTACATGAGTTAAAATTAATGTTCTCCTTGCTTCTCTTTTATGACAAATGCTCATCTAATTCTGCTGTTATCTCTAATGATTTCCCTTCTGCTTTCAGAGGACCCAATTCCTCCCCAGCTGGGGTACAGACAGTCTTCAGGAGTGTTGTCAGCGGATAGCCACCCTCCTACACTATTTGCTTTGTGATTTCCTTATGACCAAGATTTCCATCACCCTTGTCTTATCCGTGGATGACTCCCAAATTCTGAGGGCTGGGCTCAGTTTCTCCCACAAACTATCTGCTGAGCAAGTCCAAATACACCGGCATATCACTGCAGCACATCAAATCTAACATAATAAAAACCAAACATCTTTCCCTCCCTTCCCCATAAAGCCTACTCCACTCTGCCTCATTTCTGTAAAAGCCATTGCCAATTCCCAGGTCCCCAGGCTAGGAAACTGAGAGCCATCTCCAACTCCTCTTTCCCATCTATCCCTGTGCTCCCGAAGTTAATTTCATCTGTTAGGGACATACAAAGAACTGTTACCCTGAATCCAAGCAGATGGTTGGAATATGAAGAAAGAAAACCTTGGAAGACAATGTTGTTCTAGATGTTGTAATGACTTTCAAAAGAATTAAGGAAAACAAAAGTTTCATTTAACACCTACCATGTTCCAAAGACTGTAGTATGAGAGTTTTTTGTTTTGTTTTGTTTTTCTCCCTATGCAGCAAATAAAAAGGCATTATATTTTTCTATTTCTTCTTTATCAGTATATGTTTGTGACACATAATGAATCTATTCATTGAAGGGAGGTAGCATGGGTACATATCTCGTTTTAATTCTCTTTACTTTCCCATCCCCTCGCCTCCTTCACCCCTGCTTCCACTTCTAGATCTCTATCACATTTTCAAAAAGTCTATCTTTCTGTTTCCCATGATCTATCTTCTATTTGTTTTTTAAATTATTTATACTTTGGGTTGCTCATGTAACAGAAACCATGAGACACTTGAGTTTTTGTGTCTGATTTATATCACTGAGCATTACGGTCTCGAGGTGCATCCACTTTCCTATAAATGACTAAATGTATCCTTCTTTATAACTGAGTATATTTTGCATAAATACCATATTTTCATTACCAATTCATCCATTGATGGGACATATAAACCACTTCCAGTATTTAACTATTGTAAGTTATGCTGCTATAAACATGAATGTGTAACTATATGTATATGTGTATAAATATATATATATTCTGTAATGTGATGTCTTGAACCCTTTTGGGAAGATTCCTAGAGGGGCAACAGCTGGGTTGAGTGGAATTTCTAATTTTAGTTCTTTAAGGAATCTCCTTACTGAAGAAGGAAGAAAATCTTGCAAAAGTGTAGTTCTGATCAAAACCTGATCTTCAGAGGAAAATCAAGGAGCAACATCTACAAAGATGAGAAGCACAGTCCTGGGGTCATGCAATGAGCTGAGCTTCTCAAAGACATGAACAAGGGAGGAAAGAGTGACCATATGTGACCAGTAACACCATCTTCCAGTACAATTACGGGAAATTTTGAAGTCCAGAAGCCCATATTTTTCACAAGTTCCAGAGGTAAAAACAGAAGGAGTGGGTTTACTGTGGACAGAAAAGAAGAAAGTTATTGTATGCAATAGATCATGGAAAGATACTAGAACTACCTGTTCCTACTTGGCATCTATCTTTTCTGTTGAGAACTCCACTTTCTGGCCTGAAAAGGTCTTAATACTATAATAAAATGAATGCCCGAACTAGGCGAGAGTTGACGTTTACCGAGTGTTTCCTGGGTGCCCTGTGCAATTGCACTTAATCTTGACAGCCTTTCCAGAGAGAACTGACTATTCAGGATGCACATAGCACTCAGCTCCGAACTATCTCAGCCAAGATCTATAAACTGTGAACTTTGAGACCCAAGGAGTTCCCTTCTTTCTTGCTCTCTTCTTCCAGCCTGTTATTCCTAGGAGCTCAACTGTGGGATGTAACAGATGGTGACATGATCACTGAATCAATAGTGTTCTCTGAGGCAATATAGAAAATAAAGGGAATAAAATGAGAAAATAAAGGGAAAAAATGAAGTTCACAAATCCCAATTTCCAAAAAGAATAAGGTTAATTTGCAGAAAGATAATTTCTAACTGAAGACTCTGTTGCTTTACAGTTTGTTTGCAAGGATGTAAAGAGGACCTGGTTGATTCCAGGAATGGCATAGGGTCTTCAAAGGTAGAATAAGTCAGACTAATGACATTTCTATGTTTTGCGACACAACTTTTTTTTTTTTTGACAAAACTTTTCAGAGTAGGACACCAGAAGATTGCAGCAAAAGCATGGTGGGTCATATGCAAGGAACTTCGGGGCTGGTGGGCCATACTTAAGTTCACGTACCACAGCCTCTCAAAGATGTCACCTTGTCTGTGTACATGTCATTCCTAGTGATGGATCTTACCAACTCTCATAATAACACATTTCATTTCAGAGAAGTTGGGACTATGTGGGTAACCTGGATAAGTCAGAAAGTGTTTTATGATAGTGAGCTTAAATCTGTGACATCAAGGCTCCCACACTTGGTTTTGCTTCAAACATTCAGTGGGATTCAGTGCATATCTTGTCCCTCTTCAGCCCCAGAGTGGTTTATACTTGAACACAAACATCAGACTCCTTACTGCCACACCCTGGTTCTGTTTCTCCAACCGATCTTTCTCAAAGAGGAGTTGGTTTTCTCGTTTCCATTACTCCCCAAAGTGTTACACAGTATTACAATCACTTAGGTGCCCTTTTGATATTTTTAAAGATTTTTCTAAAGTGCACAATCATCCCATCATTTGAACATGATGATAGAACGTTATAACTGCCACCCAAGTTGATTAGTTTATTTCATTCTATCATAGTTGCTTCAAATATCTTTAAAAAAAATAATTACAGACACATTATGTCTCTGTCTAGCCTTATCTGCCATTTACTTCCCTTCCTCTCTGCTATGGGTTGAATTGTGACCCCCCCACACAAAAAAAATCTCATATGTTGAAGTACCAATTCCCAGACCCAATTCCCACTTGGAAGCAGGGTCATTGCTGGTGCAATCAATTAAGATGAAGTCATACAGAGTAGGGACTTCTGGCCTCCAGAACTATAAGACTATTAATTTCAATTGTTTATTCTCCCAGTTTGTGGTAGTTTTTCAGAGCAACTAATCTAGGAAATTAATAGATTCCTCAAAGATAGTCATTGTCATGGACTTAGTATTTAGCACTCATAGAGATGCATGGTAATATATTTATAAATATTTGAAAGTAATATTTTCCTGTTTATAAACTTTATACAAACATTGTAAGATTGTATACATCTTTCATTAACCTGCATTTTCTCTGTCTCAAGATGTTGAGATGCACCAATCTTGATACAGGTGCAACTCTTTGGTTTCTGATTCAATGTGTTGGATCTGAGCTATGGAAATGCCAAAAAAATCAGATAGCCAAGGTAGACAAGAAAGGGTCTGAGAAGGCTAGGGCTTTACATGGGTTCCCAGGGATAGGCTTTTCCAAATTCTTGGGTTCCATGAAATTATCAGAAATTTCTGCTTACATCAATTTATTTTAAGTTCTATACTGTATTATTTATTGAGAGCACAAGTATGAGTCAATTTCTGGACTCTGTTTCGCTCCATTTATTTATTTGTCTATCTTATCCCTGAGCTATTCTTTCTTGGCTACTACTATACAGGTAGTCTTCAGTCAGATATTTTGAAGACTTTTTGTTGTTTTTATAGATGGCTAAATAGTCTAGATCCTTTTCACTTCCATATACATTTAAAAATTCTCCTGAAACATCAATAAAAGAATATTTTAAGTGGAATTGCACTGAATCTATAGATTACTTTGAAAAATAGAAGAAATCTTAATGAGTAGTTAATTTACATACATTCTATAGCTCTTCATTTTACTTAGATCTTCCTTAATCTTCCTCAGAAGTATTTTGAATATTCAATGTGGATGTGTTCCATGCAATTTTTATATCATTGTAAATGGTACGTTTAAATTTTGTCAGTTGCCATTGTTGCTATATAGAAATGCATGGTTTTTATTTTATTAATTGACCTTGTATTTTATAACCTTGCTTAATTTACTTTTTGATTCTAGTAGCTGGTTTATGATTCTTTTTTATTTTCTACAATGTCTGTGAATTCAGACAGCCTCTGTCTTTTCTAGTTTTAAGGATACACTAAGACCTTTCACAGAAGGTGTGACTGGAAGATAGAATGAGTGTATTAATTTTAAATTTTTTATTACAGTTAAAAACACATTGCCTATGAGTCTCCACTAAATACTGCCCTTCTCTTATTCTGGAAGCCTTCTTTTGTGACTGTCTATGATTGTGCTGTCCTGGCTGCCTTGATGTCCTGAGTCAATCCAAAACATTTTACTTTCACAGTCATTTTGACTTCGAAGAAGATCCAGAAGTCAATGGCACCAGCTGGTGAATGCAGTGGATGAGGACTCACATCTCCTTTACGATCCTGCCTTTTGGTTGGACAGCACTCAGCAACAGCAGTCACAGTAGTTTCCATCACACCTTGCAAAGACTCTGAGGAGGCAGAACTTCCAGAGCAGCTTCAGAAAACAACTTTCAGAAAATGATGAAATAAGTGTGTTTGAAGTGAGAGGATTTTGAGAGGGGATTAATGGCAGTATGTTTCTTACTGCAATTTTTTTATTTAAATATACTGTATATTTCAATGATACCTTGTAGACTGCCAATTCAAATGGTAAGAATGCACATTATTTCTTCACATGCACTCTTAAGAAAAAAGATCCACTCCTTCCCCACTAAGTATTATGTGAGTTATAAGTTTTCGTAGATGTTCTTGGTTTTTTTTTTTCAGTTCCCTTCCCCTTTCCACCCACTTCTCATCCTCTGCCTCTAAATTCCCTTCCCTGATTTCCATTCGCATAACTATTATTCTTAGCTCATGTTTATGACACACAGAGTTTACATTCACTGATGTTGTCAGGTTCCTGTACATGACACATCTTAATTCTACTTACTTCTCTTTCTCTTTCTCCTCTCCACTCACCCTCTGTCTCCTGGATCACTTCCCATTTGTAAGAGATCTATCTCCTTGTCTCCATCCACCCATCTTTTATTATTCTCTGTTTGCATTTGTTTTACTCAAATGAGAGATACTATATGGCATTTAAGCCTGTGTGACTGGCTTATGTCACTCAACATATTTTCCAGTTGCGTCCACTTTCCTACAAATGCCTCGAATTTGTCCTTCTTTATAGCCAAGTTGTATTCCATTATGTATAGATACTAGATATTCTTTATCCTTTGTCTGTTTCTAATTTTAGTTCCTTGAGAAATCTCGGTACTCATTTCCACACTGGTTGTACTAGTTTACATTCCCAACAATAATGTAGAAGGGTTCATTTTTCACTATTGCCTGAACAGCATTTGTTATTCAATAACTTCTTGATAATTGCTATTCTTACTGGTGTAAGATAGGATCTCAGGGTTGTTTTAACTAACATTAATGGCCAGAAATGTTGAACATTTTTTCATACATTTTTTTAGTCATTTATACTTTTATGAGAAATGATCGTTCAATTCCCTTGTCCATTTCTTGACTGGGTCTTTTATTTTATGTGGCCTATTATTTTGAGTTCTTTATGTGTTCTAGATATTAGTCCTCTGTCAGAGGAATAGTTGGCAAATATTTTTTCCCATTCTGTAGGTTGTCACTTCACTCTGCTAATTTATTCCTTAGCTGTGCAGAACATTTTTAATTTGATGTAATCCCACTTGTTCATTTTTGTTATTATTGTTGTGCAATGGGAGTTTGTTTACAAAATTCTTTCCTACATGTGTTATTTCAAGTGTTTTACCTATTTTGATTTTCCTCAAGGAAAGCCCAAAGAACTCCAGCAAAACACTGTTAGAATTAAAAACCAACTTCAGCAATGTAGCCGAATACAAAATCAATACACAAAAATCAATAGTATTTGTGTATGTCAATAATGAACTCAATAAGAAAGAAATTGTGAAAACAATGATTTTATGGTGGCATTAAGAAAAATGAAATACCCAGGAAACAACCTAACCAAAAAAGTGAAAGACCTCTACAAAGAAAACTACAGTACTCTGAAAAAGGATATTGAAGAAGACATCAGAAAATGGGAAGATGTCGCCTACTCTTGTATAAATACAACCAATATTGTCAAAATAGTCATAGTCCCAAAACTGTTGCACAGATCCAACGCAATCTCAATCAAAATAGTAACAGCATACTTCATAGATCTAGAGAAAACAGTCCTAAAATTTATATGGAACCTGAAAAGACCTAGAATAGCAAAAGCAATCTGGGGAAACAAGAGCAAAGCAGAAGACATCACAAATTTCAAGATATATTACAAAGTAACAGGGATTGTCTTACTTTTCTCTCCTTGTTGAGACAAAATACCTGAAGCCCAAAGTGAAGGAAGGAAAGGTTTATTTCTTACAGTTTAGGGGGTTTCAGTCCATACTCAGCTGGTTCCAAGGCAGGGTGGCATGGCTGAGGGGCAGCCATTCATGGCGGCTGCAAGCGGCAAGGCAAACCATACAAAAAGGGAAAAACCCTCCTCTTTCTCAACCTTGCATTGTATGTTGGCTCCACCCCTTAGCAGGTGCAGAACTCACAACACCAATCATAGCACTAGACAACGAATCAATCAAAAACACTAGATTCAGCTGCTTCCATGACTACATGAGGCTTGGTGGGTGGGCACCTAGACACAAACCATAACAGGGATCAAAAAGAAAGGCATGGTTTTGTCACAAAAGCAGACATGTGGATCAACAGAATAGAATAAAGGGTACAGAAATATCCTCAGACACATTCAGCTATTTGATCTTTGACAAAGGGACCAAAAGCATATGGTGGAGGAAAGACAGCCTATTTAACAATGCATGCTGGGAAAATTAGATATCTGTTTGCAGAAGATTGAACTAGAAACCATGTCTCTCACTATACACTAAACTAAAATCAGAATAGATCAAAGATTTAAACATTAAAACAGAAACATCAAACTTACTGGAAGACAAAATAGGTGATTTATTTTTTAATGCATTTGTATAATCTTAGTGTTACTTCTTACTTAAATATTTGAGAGCATTCACAATTAAAGCTAAATGAAACTGAAATCACTTCGTGAGATTAAAAACTTAAAATTTTATTTTATTCAATATAGAGTTATGAAGAATTTCTACTTTTCTGGGTGTCCATTTTACTAATTTGTGTTTCTTTGAGAATTTATTTTTCTAAATTTGCCTATTTTCTTAGTAAGGAAATTACTTTTAATATTTTGTTTTTAAAATTTAATATTTTTATTTTAAAAGTATCTGCAGCATTATTTCCTCTTTTCTTTCTCCTATAGTAATTAATATTGTTTTATTGAAAGCTTTATTGATTTTATTAATATTTTTAAATAAACAAGTTTACATTTGTTTTTTCAGTTGTGGAGCTGATTTTCTATTTTGTTTATATATGTACTCTTATCTTTAACATTTCTTTATTTCATTTGAATTCACTTTGTTCTTCTTTTTCTAACTTCTTATGATGAAGGCTTACACCATTATTTTAAACCTCTTTTCTTTCCTAAGGTATGCATTTAAAACTACCTATTTCCATCTAAACACTAATTTAGATACATCTCACATATTTATATAGTTAAATTTTTGACATCATTTAGCTCAAAATATTTTCTATGTGTAGTATCATATATTTCCAAATATATGATAATTTTTCATGGGGCTTTTTAGTGACTAATTTAATTCTAGTATGATCAGCGAGTACATACTATATAACTCCAGTTCTCAGAAATACATAAAGACATAGTTTATGGCCCAGATGTGGTTTATCATGGTGAATATTCCTTGTGTCCTATAAAAGGATATGTTTCTATGACTGATCATTCTATAAATGCAAATTTGGTCAAGCGTTCTTAAAATCTTTTGTAAACTTACTGATTTTTGTCTTGTTCTATCACTTCCTGGGAGAACAGTACTAAGTTTCCCAGGTATAACTATCAGTTTTAAATTTTTCACTTTTATTTTAAAAAATATGCTTCTTATATTTAGATGCTCTATATTAGGTGTATACATTTGCCTGTCATTGTCTTCTTTACAATTTTATTCCAAACACAGTCTCTTTATCTTACATAATAATCTTCCTCAAATCTATTTTGTACATATTCACATAGCCACTCCCTCTTTCCTGTGAGGATGATGATGATGACAACGATGAAATGATGATGATTACTGCACTGGGGTTTGTACCCAGGGCCTTCATACTAAGCTATATCCCTACCTCATTTCCTATTTTTTATTTTGAGGTAAGTTCTTGCTAGGTTTCCCAGGAAGTAATCAAACCTGTGATCCTACTGCCTCAGCCTCCCTTAGTGCTGAAATTACAGTGCTGTGCCACCATATCTGGATGCTACTTGCATTTTATCTTGTCCAATTTTTTTGTTTGTTTTCACTTAAAAATGTCTCCATATTTAAAATACTATTTAAAAATAAAGTCGCACAATTTTTGTCTTTTAATAAAACACATTTATATTTAGTAAAATGATTGGATGATGAGTTTAATCCTACCATCTTACTATTTGTTTTCTTTTGTTTCAAAGTTTATTATTCCATTTTTGTTTCTTTTTTAAAAGAAAAAAAAAGATAAACAAACAATGAAACCAAGTTTCAAAACAGGTTACTGGGACAGTTACAATAGTTTATACATTGTGTATTGTTGTCTTCCTAATAGTTAATGAGAGTACAGGATATAGGTGTGATATCTTGTCTAAATAATATTAGAACAAAACATCATTTTCATTTGTTTTCATACCTTCACATCACATTTTATAAACATTCTATCTTATCTATTGGATTATTAGAAAATCTTATTTTTCACTTTTTTCTCTATGCATTATATGTCTTTAACATGATGTGGTTTATCTCAAATTAATAACATAACACTTCAAATGTATATGAAACTAGTAAAAATTTAATATAATGTCCCTCATCCTTTATGTTACTGGTTGTCATGTTTTTTTTTCTAGATGCGTTGTAAATCACACAATGCATTTTTATTATTCTTGCTTAATGAAAATTTAAGAATTAAGACAAATATCCGTTCTCTTTTTCCACATTTTTTTTACAACACTCTTCATGCCTCCCTGAATATTCAGATTTCCACCTGGTAACATTTTTTTCCAACCTGCCTAACTTTCTTTAATATTGCTTTAGTGTAGATCTACTGTTGATAAATTCTTTGTTTTCAATTATCTAAAATAAATTCTTGCCTTCATTTTCACAGGATATTTCTGCTGGATATAAAATTCTAGGCTAATGTCATAGTTGTTACTTCAACAATGTAGAAAGATTTTTCCATCATCTCTTGGTTTATAGTAGCTTTGTCTCAGCTTTCTAAAATAATTCTTGCATTCTCCTTATGCATCTAATTTGCCATCTGGCTGATTTCAATTTTTTCTTTTTTCTTATTTTTAATAATTGTTTCTTTGTTTTTGTTCTGTGGGTTTATTGAGCTTCTTGAACCTCCAAGTAGCCATTTTTCATCAATTTGTAATTTAACTTTTTGTCTCTTCTGCCTCCTTTCCTGTCTTTCTCCAATCTCCCTCCTTATACAATAAACTAGATGATATAGTTTCGCATATAACTGAATCTTTCTTCAAATTTTTATTTTTAGTGGCATATGTTTATAGTACATAATAATTGTAATCACTTGGGGGAATATGTAAATATACACAAATGCATACCATTTTCCCATCATTTTCAAGTCCCTTTCCCCTCATAATTATGTACTCTTCCATTTTAGTCTCAGTATTTCAGTTTGGGTAAGTTCCTTTTTATCATATTTAAATTTTTTTATTATAGTAATTACTCAAGTTAATTTATTTTTTACTTTTCTGTATTTTCCAATATGCTGTAAAGCCCTTCCAGGAAAAAAAAATCTATTTCTGATGTTTTATTTTTCAATTCTAAAGAAATCTCACTTTGTAGAGGTTGGTAGTTTTCATTCTATCAGGCTGATAGTACTAATCTATTTATTTATATGTCCATATTTTTTCTTTAAATTCCTGAACTCATATACAACAGCAGTTTCAAAGACATTGACTACTAGTTCAAATATTTATTTTATCTGTATATCTGTTTATTCTGATTATTTGCTATTTTTTTGTTGTTGTCAGGTACAGTCTTGTTGTATTTTGGCTACTGCGAGTACTGGGCTACTAAAACCTAGATTTTTCCCTTTTTTCTCTTTTCTATTTTTCTGGGGGAGTTTCTTACATTGAATAGTGAGTTGTTTTCTTTTAAATCATGAACTTACTGACTGACCAATTAGATTCTGTGATTCTTTTAGGTTTAGTTAAGTGTACTATATACTAGTCATCGCTCAGTAGTCTAGCCAAGTTCAACTTTCTAAGGTATAGATTTCTCAGGGGTCAGATCTGATTGTCTTGGGTTTTCTATAATGGTCGTTGAAATTTCAGGCTCAGTTCATTAAAATTCCAGCATCTTTCAATATTATGTCTCTTCTGGGTCTCCAGTAACTCTATCCTACCAGGTGTCTTGGAGGCATCTGCCATACAGAGGTTAGCTTAGCATTCAACCAAGGGACTCAAGAGGCCTGTGCTAGTACCTGGAGCTCCTTCTCTGTACCGCTCCCTCCCCTTCAGTATTCTGACAAGCAAATGTCATTGGTGAAGCTGCCCCAGACTTCACCCTCTGTTTTATCTGCTGGGGCTGGCTCCATTACATGTATCACAGTCTAGAAAGGCAGGACACTGAGATGACCATGGGGCTTACGTTGACTGTTTCTCTTCCTTGAACAACACAGTCTTGCATTAAGTATAAAATTCAATACTTGATAATAATTGCTTTATTTTTTTCTCAGCTTTACTAAGGGAAACTATGTCCAAAACCCATTAATTCATTATGGCTATAACTGGAAATCTTATTTAACACTTTATTAATAATTTGCATGATATTTTATAAGGCTTATCAAGTGCTGGAGGCATGCCTGAAAGACAATAAAGCAAGGGCAATACAATATCTGGCTTCTGAACAACCATGTGCTTTTGAACAAGACTGAAGCTCCCTTGCAGCGGCTGGGTGTGTAGCACAGTGATGCAGCACTTGCCTAGCATTCTGGAGGTCCTGGGTTTGAGCTCCAGCATGCAGCGGTAGGAGATGAGGGGGACTCTATCATCTAAAATTCCCTTGCCTTAAATTCACAAAAAGAGTACACAACAGAAAGAAAGTGTTTATAAGATCAGACACTCTGGTATATGACAAACTCCTAGTGCCGTGTTTAGTCAATAGCAAGTGCTCAAAAAGTTTTCAATGTCATAATTGTTTATTTGGCTATTATATGTACTATTATTACTAATATTTTTCCAAGAAATACCTTAATAGGCATAGATGATTATTAAACTTTAACAAGACTGGAAAAAAAACTTTATAGTATGATAGTTACAACAATAAAGAGTTTGTAACATGTTATAGAGGCCTTTAAAATTAATTTCGTTGTACTAGTCTAAATTCCTTTGTAAATATCGTATTGTCTCCCTAGTGTAAAAAAAAAAACTGAAAGAGTAATAAGATCCAAAATGTACAATAAATATTGTGATAATAAAAAGGAAAAAAAGTGCTCAAAAGAAAAGAACAACTGGGATAGGGGAAAGGAGAAAAGGAAGAAGGGAAAAGATTATATGTATATGGGTATACATTTATAAATGTACATATATATATATATATATATATATATATGATAGACAACTATACTACTAATCTCTGTTAGTTCACCAAAAGGAACAGTTTGTGCTGTCGTCATTTGACTGTTTGATCATTTTTTATGCCTAAATCTTGTAACCTGAGCAACTGACTGTTTGATCATTTTTTTATGCCTAAATCTTGTAACCTGAGCAAGTACTTCTAAGATAACAATATGCAATTATATTAAGTGGTGCTAATTTCCTACTATTTTTTTGAAATTCTGTATCATTTCTATCCTTTTTTCTGTTTTGCTTTTTAAAATTAAAAAAATAAAATAAAATGAACTTGGGCTTATATGAGACCTTATGTTCTTCACATGCCAGTGGGGTAGTGTAGCAAAAGGTGGTCCATGGTGTCTGTGTATATTCTTTCTCATTTGCCTGGCACTGTAGTGGATTTTGTGTTTATTCTTCAGAAGACATCATGATCCTTCAGGTCTAGAATAACACTGCATGGAACAAATGCTTATCAAATGGTATAAAATAAATGAATGAATAAAAACAAATGCAATTTTGGTTTCATATTTCTAAAAGCTTTGCTTTTGCATTATTATCCAACTTGGCTTGAATTTTCAGGATCACTCTCTCCTTTGCTTAGTCCATTTCTGTTATTTCTCCTCTCAGAACATGGGATAAAAATGTAAGGTCAATGTCCATGGAATTCCCCCAGGTATAAAGATATAATGGATAGCAATAGCAATACAAATACAATTTCTACTAGCAGGCCTGGTGAACTGACCAGCACTCAGATCACTTCTCCCAAGCCAGGACTTCTGTTTGGTAGGTGTCTGGGGTAGAGGGTGGGAGTTCTCTGAGTCCATAAACAGTCAGAACTGCATTTACTTCCTCCTCTCTAATTGCCCTCCTTGCTACCACTGGGCTTTGTGTCATTTCTATAGTTGTTCTATAATGTATCCGCTGCCATTGATAGTGCTGTGGCCCCAGCTGATCTTCCATTCTGCTTCAAAAATCACCATTCTGGGCTGTGAAACCTGCCCTTGTCTTCATTTCTGTTATTCTGCATTAATGACAATAAGATGCATTTGTATTAGTTATCTACTGATTCATAACAAATAATCCCAGAATGGAATAGCTTAAAACTACATCTATCACACTGTACACACTTTGTGTCGAGACTTGATTAGTGAAGGGTCTACAAGGTATGATTGAAGCATATGATGAATGTTTAAATTCTAAAAATTTATCACAGTAAAAGGCAAATTCATCAGCCCCCCTCCAAATACTCCCCCCTTATTTGAACACACTTATTCTATTGTTCTTTCTACTTTCCTGAGTGGTTCTGAAAGTCCTCTTTCATGTCTTTATGAGGCGTGATAAAAAATTCATTGAATGCTGTTCCTGAGCATCATTTGAAGGAAAGGTTGGTCCATGAAAACTTTACAGCGTGTCCTCATCCACCTTTTTCACCCAACCTAGCACTGTGTGGCTTCTGGCTCTTCTCCAAAGTCAAAATGACCATGAAAGATAAATGTTTTGGATCAATTTAGGGCATCAAGGCAGCCATGACAGAAGAGGACTTTCAGAACTGTTTTGGAAAGTGGCAAGAACAATGGGGTAAGTGTGTTCGAATTGAAGGGGAGGACATGAGGGGGTTAATGGCAATGCATCTTTCAGTGAAACAATTTTTTACAACATTCATTGTATGCTTTGATCATACCTCATATATTTGGTGCTTTTCACTTATTTTCTCTTGAGTTTACAGCTTAAGCTCTAGCTCAAAAATATCTGCTAAAAAAAGTGCTGGCTTAGACTTTGTGTGAAACGAAGTCAAGATTGTCCAAGGGAAAACAAACATGAAGGCAAGGAAATGCAATGTCAAATAACAAAAGACCTTACTGGGAGTATGGAAGAGAGATAGAAGAGCTATCATCAAATATTTGATGGGCTATCACATAGATGTATTTAGCAGTATTCCATAGGGCAAAACCAGGACCTATGCATGGGAATGACAAGGAAGAGTTGGCTCACTATAAGGGAAAATATTAGTACTGTGCAAAGGTGATTAAGTGCTGCATAGAGAGGTGGTCAGAGTCCCATCTGTGGTTGGCGACCTGCGACTTGTGTTTCAGGCAAGATTCCAGGGCAGAATATAACAGTGTAGACTGATCTATAAGGTCATTTTTAATGTAGTTCTGTGATCCAATCAATTTCAAGCCAATTGCTGATCAATACTAATATCAAAACAACTCCAGTGCTTCCCTTTCTACTACCAAAAAGATCACATCAATGTTACCAGTTGTCTGAAATGTTACAAAGGCTTCGCAGCAGTCTTCTTCACATGATTTTATCAGGTTAAGTTTCCAGAGGTCAATTCCACTCACAACAATGCTCCCCAACTACTATCCCTTGGTGGTCCTCTGTTATCTTAGGAAGAAAGTGCCCGCCCCTAGCCATAAAAACTGAGCCCTTATACTCGCCACCTGGCTTCTCTCTGTCCTTCTCCATGTGCATGGATGTGACTGGACTCATGATTATTCACTAAGTAGAGAAAACTCATTTCCACCACCAGGCTTCTACTCTGACCAAAAATCACCAAGCTGGAGACCCTGGTTCTGCCATCAAGAAAGGGGCTTCCCATTTACTGAGTGGGATGTAATGCAGGCACAGAAACGAAAATGCAAAGTTTTAGTGTCCTCAGAGTGGAAAAGAACACGGTGATTTCTGTCTCAGGACATACGGGAAAATATTCTTGAAGAATTTGTGGAATTTAACAAGTTAAGCTGGAGTCAGGATCCATTGCCCTTTTTGGCTGGAAGAAACTGGCATTTCCTCCAACCTTTCTGAAAGAGGAAGATCCTGGGTTCTACAAGTCATTGATATTAACAGTCAACGTCAAGAGAGCCCAGCCATGTCCACTTTTGAATGTTCCAGTAAAAGAAATGCTAAAACATAGTCACAGAATGTCTCTGTATTTCAAATGTTATATCAAACATATTAGTGTCTTATATAGACATGCAAATACAGTATCTCATCCACTAAAGATACTGTCAGGTTCTAATGTTGAGCTTCTCTGTAAACATGCCGTCCACTGTATCTTCTCAGCCCCATGACAGATCAGGAGTAGGATTTGCAACTTGAAGAACTGAGAACAGACAGGTGCTTCACAGAAAGGCCCTGGACTTCCTGAAACACGATGGTACACTGTAGCCATCTCCACTTTTACTAATACCAGAAATGATCCTGCCTTGGTATCCACCTTCTTATCAGTGGTCCCCCAAGGGACGCATGGGACCATAAAATAACAAACTCTATAAATCCTGTTTCTCCCATACAGACTACTTCTGATAAAAGTTTAGTTGATAAATTAGTACAGTAATAAACTAACAGCAACAGCTAATAACAAAACAGAAAAAGTATGACAATATAATGATACATGCATGCTCGTGTTCATGGCAGCACAGCTCATAATAACTAAATCTTGGAAGAGTCCCATATAGCCATAAACATGACTGGAGAAAGAAAATGTATTTACACACCATGGAATACTACTCTTCCATAAAGAAGGATAAACTTGAGTCATTTGTAGGAAAATGGATGCACTTGAGACTATAACATTAAGTAAGATAAATCAGACACACAAGCTTAAACATCATATGATTTCTCTTATATGAGAAACTCAAAGTATAAATAATTTCATAAGAATAAGAGACAATGCCAGGCCCACTCCTGTAATCCCAGCACTCGGAGGTTGAGGCAGGAGGAACGTTGCAAGTTTGAGACCAGCCCGGGCTACAAAGTGAGCTCAAGGCCTGCCTGAATGGCATAGCAAGACCCTGTCTCAAAAAGACAAAGTCCGGGGACTTAGCTCAGTGGCATAAGCACCTGCCTGGCAAGCACGAGGTCATGAGTTTGATCCTCAGTACCAAAAAAAAAAAAAAAAAGAGTAAGAGACAATAAGAAACAGGATGATAGTTAACTTGCAAATGGGAAAGGGATTGGAGATGGAGGGCTAGCGGAGGGAAAGGAAGAAAAAAAAGAGGGAAGATATGTTGAGTACATGTACCTATCCCCTAAAATGAATGCAAACTTCATACACTCCAAACATGTACTAATAATTATTAAAAAAAAAAAAAAAGAGTCCCAGCAGACAGAACCATTCTCTCGTCATGTAATTCCAGCAGGAAGGCAAACAGCTGAGGGCTTGGGATCCTTTTTTACATCAAAGGATTGACCAAGATGTTCTTTGAGATGCCTTAAATTCTGAATTCAAATTGTATCACCTTCTTAGACATAACTAAGTAGAAAGACCCCATTAGTATAAAAATTAAAGGTATACTAATTTAAAAGTGCTGCCTTTTTAAAAAAACATCTTTTAAACCAGTGTTAAGTTGCAAATGAGCAGAGTATCTAATGGAAGGAACATAAGATATATGTTGATACCTTACAGATTATCTCAAAATCATTCACAATCTTGCAAGTATGCATTTAACAATCAAATAGCCAAATGTAAGTTCACACATACAGAGTGTATTCGGCACAGTAGTGTCCAGGAAATGCAGTTTCTAGCCAAGGGTATCATGTAGTTAGCACTATAACTTCAAATCAAACTTCATTGAAATCTACTGGAAATGACCATGGAAATTGCATTTGGCGCTTTTTTATTCAAGGTCAAGAAGGCAGGTCAAAGTTAAAGTACAGGTTCTATTGTTTAACAGTGTACAACTTTTGTCAAAATTTGTCAATGCTTTCTAAAGATATTGCGACAGACAGAAAAGGTAAAATGTCACTTAACAAGTTGCAGCAGAATTCTGCTTTGATCAGTCCATTCCTATTACATTTTGAGCTTTAAATTATATGCTCAAGGCTTCCTGTTCTCTCCATAAACCATTAAGATTTCTTCCTTTCTGGCAAGAGTGGCCTTTGGAATACAGACAGATCCATCCAAGTTTGAAAATATCAAATAATAATAAAGTTCTTAGTAGAATTTTCGAATTTACACAACTTTAGATTATGAGACTCAAAACATAAAAGCCTATGTAAGATGATCTTAGTGCCTAATACACTCAACATAAATATTGATACCTAATGGATATATATAAGAGTGATCTTCTACTCTTTTATTTTTAAAAATCAATTACTAGAAAATGCATAGTCTCAATAAGGAAAATCACAGCTTTGTACTGCTTCTGTTTTGCTTGCTGCATGAAAGTTGACCTTTTAGATTAGAAAATATTTACTAGATTCAATTCACTTAAGAGCAAAGCTCCAGGGTTTGCTAAGTACGCTAGCAAATTATTTCAGAATATAGACTGGAACACATGCTGGAAACACATCCAAGTACTCAAACCTACAGTAATTTATGTTGATCACTATTGCCAGCTATTACTGCTCAGGGCTCAACCCTACATCCTGTGTCGAGGTGGGCAAGGTAATGAAGCATTAAGTCTGGCCTGGGCTGGAGAATGGGCCTGTCTCGGCTTTGTGCCCATGAATGAACGTATGGCAGGGCAGAGCCAAGCCGACAGCGTCTGGCATTTCTTCTTGGCGGTCGCCACTGCTGACCTTTTTGAAAAAACATGTGAATGTGTGCGTGTTCCAATAATTCAGCTTGAGTTAGGACTTAGAGACACACGACAGCTCTTTGGCCCATCTCTGGCAGAGCTTTCCCATCAAACGTGCTGGCGTGCTTTGGAATGAAGGCTGACACAGATCTGAGACACACCTGTCACTGTGACCTAACCAGTTGGTCAGATATAACCAGCTTCCCCCTCCCAAAGGCAGTGAACAGAACATCAGGACTCACTAGCCATTTAGTGGCCTGGAAGGACATGTTTTAAATTGCACAAGACAAGGGACCCCTGTCTATCAGTGAGCTGTCTTGGGAAGAGACAGACCCACATTACTAAACTCACAGGGTCTCTGAGAAGTTCCAGTAGGCTGGCCTACTTTCTTCGTGTCATTTCACAAAAATACTTATGTTCAGGCTGTCCCTTTTTCTTGTTATCTAGGTGGTTATCTCTAAGTAGGAATATAAGCTCTATTAGAACAGAAGACCAAATTCAAGGGCAAATCTGAGCAGTGCATGATGGGACAAGTCTATAACCCAGCACATTGGGAGGCTGAGGCAGGAGGATCACAAGTTTGAGTCCTGCCTGGGCAACTTAATGAAACCATATCTCAAAATTTAAAATAAAAAGGGGCTGGGGATACAGCTCAGTGCAAAGGCCCTGTGTTTAATCCCCAGTACTTAAAAAAAAAAAAGTGAAGCTTATCTGCTTCTAAATGTCTGGATATTCAATATGTCTTTTTATTTTTTTTTTTATTTTGAAAAGAATACAACCAAAGAAAATAAAACAGAATAGAGCCAATAACAACAAAACAATGAATATGGTACACAACTTCTAAACAGGGTAAAAGGCAAACAATAATGGCTACCATAATGCCTCTTATTATCTTCAGTATAACTGCCCATACCATCAAGGATAAATAAAATCAAACAAAATAGAACAAAATAAAAGCAGTAAAAAACAAAACAAAACAAATAAAGCAAGACAATATAAGCAATACAGAACTTCAAGATACTAGTAAAACAGCAGTGGCTACCATAATGCTTCTTGTTATCTTCAGAATAGTTGCCTACACCTTCAGACATGATACAATCAAACAACACAGAATAGAGTAAAATCAATCAAAACAAAACAATGAAAGCAACACAGGATTTCAAAACAAGATATTTGGACATCCTTGATGGCTGCAATTATATATTTTGTTATCTTTAAAATAGCTGTCCATGCCATCAAGTATAATAAAATCAAACAAATCAGAATAAAACAAAACTAATCAGAACAATGAAGACAATACAAATTTCAAATTATGATAATAGATTAACGGTGGCCACTTCCTTCCCTTTTTAGATAATTCCTCCCCTTTGACTTTCCCAATATGTATTGTGCATTTTCGATCCCACTAACTTCTTTAGTTTGTTATACTAGGGAGACAACACGAAATTCACCCATGTGACTCTGAACCATTTCATCCATGAGCATGATCACCAGTTGCCTCTATCCACCTACAAGAGCCTTGAGATTATCTTCCTTTATAGCTGAGTGGGTTTCCACCACATAAAATGCCATGTCTTTCTTATCCATTCTGCAGTTGATGGGCAAGCTACCCCTACTTTTTTTCTGGCTTCCTGTCACTTAGGGCACTGTTCTCTCTGATTTGACTTTCAGTCTATGAATTTTCTTTCTAATTAAATGTGTTTCTTGTATAAAGCATATTGATGGATCCTGTCTCCTGATCCACTCTGCCTATGTTTTTTTCTATTGGTGCATTGAGGGCATCTACACTAATAGGTATGGCCCTCTTCCACTGTGTTGTCTCTGCCATGGTATTTTCCTGCCATTGGCTCCCTATTTTTCCTCTCCATTCAATCAACTGCCCCCACTTGATGGTCCCCCTCTGCCATTGTTCCTGAGACTGTGGTCCTTTTTCTCTATCTCTAGAATGTCCTTTAGTATTCTTTGTAGGGTTGGTTTGGTGGTCATGAATTCCTTGAGTTGTTCTTTGTCAGGGAAGTATCTTGTTTCTCCATTAATTCTGAAAGAAAGTTTTGCAGGATACACCAGTCTGGGTTGCAAGTTGTTTGCTTTTAGGACTTGCAATACTTCACTCCAGCCTCTTCTTGACTTGATGGTTTGTGTTGAGAAGTCTGCCATGATTCTGATGGGTTTTTCTTTAGGTGATCTGTTTCTTTTCTCTAACAGCTTTTAATATTCTGTTCTTATGCTGGATTTCTGGGATCTTGATTATTATATGTCTGGGTGTAGATTTGTTTTGGTTATGGCTAGCTGGAGTTCTACATGTCTCACTTATTTGAATGTCACTTCCTTTTCCCAAGCTTGGGAAGTTCTCCAAAATTATTTCTAGTAGAAAATTATTTCTAATAGTAAATAGAGTCCTGATGTCATTTGTCTTGACTCACATTTTTTAATTCTTAAGTTATGTTTCTTTGAATTGTCTTGCAGTTATTGAATTATTCCTGAGTCCTTGTTATTTTTAAGAGATCTTTCCTTTCGTGATCACAAGCTGCAAACCCATTTTCAAGGTTTGAAAGTCTAGCTTCAGTTTCTGTCAGGTGATTTTGCCAGCTTTCAATGGAGTTTTTAATTTTCTGGATGTCTCTTTGAATCTGTTTCATGCATTCTAAATCTCTTTTATATTGTTCATTCATGGTTTCCCTCATTTTTCTCTATTTTTTTATCTGTGTCTTCTTTAAGGTGCTTAGTAATTCTTTTATTATGTTTTTCATTTCTTTTACCTGGGATAGTATTTCTGTTCTAATTTCTTTTATAGCCTCATGAAGTTGTTTCTTTACTTCAGTTGACATCACTTCAGACATTTCAGGTGTGTGACTCCTGATCTTTTCTGTGTTTAACTCTACAGGACTCACGCTGCTTGGGTTGGATGCCAGAGATTGCCTTTCCCTTCTTCATCTTGACATATTCCTGGTTTCTTCCATACATGTGGATAGTGGGGTCCCAGGCACTTCCAGCATTGGCTACAATTTCTCTGAAGCAAGACTGTTTGGTTTTTCTAGCCAGTGCTGGTTAGGGGTATCTGGTGGTGGGTGCCCATACTTCTGCACTGGGCTGGTTACCAGCCCACAAGAGCCCTTGGAGTTTGCATGGGAGCAGAACCAGCCAGGGCCTGCAGATCTAAGCTGGTTAGGAACCTAGGTGATGTTCTCTGGAAACTACATGGGAGCAGAACTCAGCCCAAGCACCTTCCTCGGGTCCACACCCAACCTATAGCTACTGGAAGAAGCTGGCAGCAGTCCTGGCCCCAGGCTTATCCTGCCCAACTCCACAATGGCTCCTGACCAATTGCTCTCTCTCATGGGAGGACCGAGTCCCCTGCACTCACTGCCAGCCAGCATGGACCTCTATGTCCACCGCTCTCTTCCACTGCTGTGCCTCTCTGCAGAGACCTCTGGGGTTGCCACCGCCACTGCCACCATGACCATGCATCCCCAGGCTCAACAGCTCCTCTCCCAGGGTGAGTCTAGCTCTAGGCTAAGGCACCGCCAGCTACCAACTTCTTCTGCATTTAAGTTTTTCTTTTTACTCTCTCTGTGGGCTTCAATTCACATTTTAGATTCTTCCTGGGTCCAGGGGACCCACTTCCTTCCTTCTTGTTCTCCCCATGATGCTATATTCCAGCATCTGAACTGTTTCTCTCAGAGAGACTCTACTCTGCTGCTTACTGTTCCACCATCTTTCCAGAAGTCCTCAATATGTCTTTTTAAAGAACATTCTTTATATTGAAAAGGAAAGATAAACAGCCTAATCAGTATGAGAATAGAATGATTCTCTTGGGAACCAAAGTACCTGGATGCTTTCATGTCTTCTTTTCTCCCTTAGAGATAGCTACTAACAAAATTGCAGAGTAAGTAAGACTGATCTCCATTGGTTTATGTCTCTTTTTTTTTATTGATTTTTCTCCTGCATTGGTTCTGTTTTCCTAGTATCCTTTTTCTCTTCCCTTCCAGCAACCTCTGTGTTATTGTGCTGCCTTATTGTTTATCAATGTCATATCAGCTATTCATACCTTAGTATAAACTGAAGTAGGTGTCTTCCCTTAATTCCATTGTATAGCACCTTCCTACTCTAAAAGGAATTGCAGCACTAGAGTAATAAAGTACATTTGTTAAGATAGTGGTGGAATTTCTTAGTATCCCTGCACTTAAAAACATACTCTGTTAACACATAAGACTATTCACAGACCAATCGGATCTGATTCCTTGGCCAAAAGTTGTAATACGATGAATTCTGGGACAAGAATCCTGTACAGTATTGAGATGGTATCTGCATCAGGCATTCAGCAGAAGAAGGTGCCCTTCCTGGTTTAAAAAAGTCCAGGAAGATTTCATGGAGGAAGTAGCATTGGAGCTGAATCCTAAGATACACATCCCAGGAGCGTCCTTTATTTTTGGAGCTGGAAATAATTCAAGGTGAGATGTAACTAGAAGAAGGTACATGGAAGGCGCAGGCTGAGACACTTCACCAGCTGACCACTGGAGTCTGGACGCTGTGGAGAAGATAGAATTTCAGGTAAGCCCATGCCAGACCCCATGTCATTTCAGGACCCACCTCGAACATATTCACCACTAGGCAGGCTTTGCCTCCTGGAGTTGGATGTCCACCAGTCAGTTCCCCCTTTGGGGTGAAGCTCCCACCTCTGAGGAACCCTCAGTTCCTCTGGGGAACTAGGAGAGGCTGTGTAGCCCTCTCTCATTGGTCCAGATCCTCAGATTGGACCCCAGCAGTGAAGGGCAGCAGTGAACTGGGAGGTGCTGAGAAGGGAAAGCTAAATGAGTCATCAAGGGTGCAGATCACATGATGCAATGCAGAAACCTGGGGAGACAAGGACAGTCACTGGCACCTCGTCCACGTTGGGTGCAGGGACTAAAGCATCTGTCTTGAAGTCACTGATATGGAGTCAGCAAAATCCACTTGTTGAAGTTCCAACCCCAGGGCCTCTGATTGGGGCCCAATTTGGAAGTGGGGCCAGTGCAGACCTAACGAGTTTGCATGATGAAATGGGGTGAGCCTCTCAGCCAATGTGCCTGGAGGTCTTATCTAAGGGGAAATTCAATCCCAGCCAGGCATGGAGAACACATGTGAAGATGAAGGTGGAGATGAGCATGTAGCATCCAGGGCTGCAGGATGGAACGACAGACAGCAAGCCCAGAAGCCAGAGGAGAGCTTTGGAAGCATTCTCTTTGATGACTCTGAGAAGAAACCAGCCCTGCCCACACCTGGGTCTCGGACTTCAGACCATACATGTCTGTCATTTAAATCACCCAGTTCTTCACATTTGGTTGCAGAGGGCCCAGTAATCCAGCTTCAAATAAGGTAGAGACACTGTACTGGGTACTCAGAGACCAGAAAGAGCCAGGAAGGAAGGAGGCCACTGCAAGCAGGTGCTGGGGTGAGTTTGCAGGAGCCAGGAGGGGGGTCACTTTGGGGAGATAGAGTGGAAAGAGCCATGGATGAAAAGTTAGATCTGGGCTTTGTTTCCGCACTGCCTCTTTCTAGGAGATTTTAGAAAGTCACTCTGTCCCCTACAGTTGATTTCCTAAAATAACCTAAGAAATTCCATTGGCCAGTTATTCCCCTTCTAGGTAACCTCCCAGAAGAGTTAAAGACACCATATTACAAAGATGCACACACACCTATGTTCACAGCAGCCCAACTCATAATAGCTAAACCTTGGAAGAGTTTCACATGTCCATCAACAGATGACTGGATAAGGATGATATGGTATTTACACAGTATGGACTACTACTCTGCCATAAAGAAGGACAAACTTGAATCATTTGTAGGAAAATGATTGCATCTTGAGCCCAAATTGTTAAGTGAAATAAATCAGACATAGAAGCTTAAATATTACCTGTTTCTCTTATATGAGAAACCCAAATTATAAATAAAGAGACAATTAAAATAAAGGACAAATAATGGGAAGTAGGGAGATAGATCTTTCTCAAAGGGGACCAAGAGATGGAGGGAGAGAAGGTGACGAAAAAAGACTAAAGATGTGGTATGTGCAGGTACCAATTTCACACAAGGAATGAACTCATAATGTACTGCAAACATGTATCGATAAGTATTTGATTTTCACTGTCTGCTGTTTCATTTTATTCCTGCATTTTTCTCTCTGGCTGTTCACAGTACTAAAGGGTTCTCTCTTGGAGGGCCTGGGCGCAGATGTGAAATTCCCTCAACAGCAGCTTCAAATATCCCACAGGCCAGAGGTTGCAGGAAGGCTTCTCTCTATTCGTGACTATCTTCAAGAGCTGATTTTGGATCACCACTGGCTGCTGTGGCCAAGATTCTTTGTAACACAAGAGTAACACTCTCCCCCACCCAAGCAGGCTCCCTTGGCCTGGATTGCTTTTCTCCATAGCAATTATTACCCTCTGGCACTTTATACATGCATGATGATAATAGCAGCCGTATGAAGGCAAGACCTGTGGACTGCTTTCGTCATTTATGTATCCTCAGTGATAAATGATTTAGGAGATATCCTGAACAGACATCTGAAACTGGCAGAAGTCACAGCTCCTGGGCATCCAGCCCAGAATTTAGGACATGTTAAATACTTGAAGAGTGTTCCTTGAGTGAATACACAATTACCAGAACATCACAAATTTACAGCGTTTATTGTGTGAGGATTTAATATGTATAGACATGGGTTAAAAGATCCAGAAATCAAAAGAATCTGATCAAGTTCAGATGAGTTAAATGTGGAATCTACATTCTATGTCTTGGTATCTATCCTAAAAGTTTAAAAACAGCAGAACACCAGAAATAACTTCATGGAAATAAACACAAAAAAGAGCTCCCTGCTGTAGAGAATTTGAGGCAAAGGCTCTTGGACCTCCAGAAGGTGGTGACACAATTCTAAAATGTTCCCTGAGACACACTTTGGTGGCCATGGCCTGATCAAATCCCTTCCTTGGAGAGAGGGTAAGACCTATATATGCAATGTGTCCATCTGTGATTAGATTCCATAGAATGGCAAATGGGGAATTATCTGGGTGGGCCTGGACTCATCAGGTGAGATAGTTAAGATAGTTTTATCCCATTGGTCACACAGAAAAAGGCAAAGAAGTATGTCGTTGTTGCCTTGGAAAAAGCAACAGCTCTTGTGCCATGAGCCACCTATGGGAGAGGGCGCAGCCCAAGGGTACCAGGTGCCACCCTAGAGCAGTATCCAGTGAGAAAATGAGGACCTCTGCCATCCAGCCACAAAGGAAGGGACTTGAGGCACAGATAGCTCAGAAGAGGGCCCTGGGCCATTGCACAGCCAAAATCTTAACTGCAGCCTATTTGACCCCAAGTTGAAGATTCCAGTGCCCCTGCCTGGACTTCTTTCTATAGAAACTGCAAAATAGCAGATGAATGCTGCCTCAAGACACCAAGTTGGTAGTGTCTGATTAGGAAGCCCACGGTTAGCTGGACCAGCTCATTTCTTAATGGCAGAAGATACATAAGTAAAGGCTGTGAAGGGCTGCTAGGTGGAGCTCATTATTGTTTGATTAACAGAGTTTGTTCTGGAAACAAAGAAAATGGTTTGAGTATAGATCTTGGGGAAGGGTCCAAAGCATGTTGAATACATTTAGTGCCACTAATCTGTGAACTCAAAATGATTAAAATGATAAAAGTCATGTTATATATATTTTATCACAGCTTTTTTCTTTTAACAAAAGATGACCAAATGAAGAAAAAAAGACTATTGAATCACTCTGCTTCTTTGAGATAGCTGAGGAGATTCTTCTCAGATTCCTCAGTGTAGCTCTATTTAAATTAATTCTAATTAATTCTAAATATTCTTCAATTTTAAGATAATTCTATGTTTTTCAAAAATATTTTAAATATTCAAAGATAAATTCTGTAGCAAATAAATATTGAACCTGGCTGATTTGTTTGGGGGGGATCAAAAAATTAAAATAAATTGTTAAAGTGAAATTTAGGCCTAATCTTATTGAGGGAAGAGATTAGGGCATGGCCAGCTGACTGAGCAAGGGTGTGGCCAGTCAATCATGCAGATCTAGGACATATACACCCAAAGCTTGTACCTGGGACCAATCCGAAGGCTGTCTTCAGTTCTTCTGGCATGAAATCAAGCAAGTTTTTGATAGGGTGGCCCAGCTCTGATGACAAAATGGGGATACAAAAGATGGCAGCCACTAACCTCGTGATAACTGTGATCTCTCTCTCAGTGGACCACTCTCACTCTCAAAAGTGCACTTCTTTTTCTACTTTAATTGGCCCACACTCACTCTGCAGAATGCACTTCTTTCCCTACCTTTAATAAATGCAAAAACCTTGCTACCCTTTAATAAATGCAAAAACCTTTCACCTATCTTGTCAATTTTTTGTTCGGGACAGCGAGAGCCTAGAAAGAGTATCCAGAAGGTGCCCATGGCACCCCAAGACCCTGATAACACTATTAATGAAGTTGAGCTTTAAAAGCAGGGGCCAGGCATAGTGGAACACCACTATTGCCCCAATATTCTAGGAAACTCAGGCAGAAGGGATCACAAGTTTGAACCCAGGCCAGCACCTTATCAACTTAGTAAGACCATGGCTCAAAATTTGAAAAAATAATAATTTAAAAAGGACCGAGGATGTAGCTTAGTGTGAAGGCCCTGGGCTCAATCCTGAGTGTGACAAATAAAATAAAATAAGATAAACCCAGAGAGAAGGCAGAGCAGATTCTCTAAACTGTGGAAGAGGAAAGCAGACAACCAGGAAGCTGTGAGGAGGCTTAAGTCCAAGTCCAAGAGCCAGGGGCCTGGCCCAGCTGAAGGTACCAGGAAGAAAAGCCCTGAGCATGGAGCTGAAAAGAGGCTGCCAGGGGACAGGGCACTCAGGAGGGGCCATTAACATCTCCACTGTGCTTCCAAGAGGGAGAGGATTTCACTGCCTGACTTCACCAGCCAGTTCTTCCCACACAGGCTCCTGGTGGCCTGATGGGAACTGAGCTCCCTCCAGGCAGTGTCCCAGCCAATGCAATAGACTCCCAGTATGATCTTCTCCCCCTTTTTATTGCCTTTTTAAAAAAACAATCATTTAAAAAAGTTTTTTTATTAGTCCATGTTTGCAGTGCACAATGATTACATACATCATGGGGAAACTGGTGAACGCACTTAACACATCTCAGTTCTCCTTCCTTTAACCCAGACCCTGTGCTCTGAGCTTCATTTCCAGCCTTCCTTTCTCTCTCTCTTTCTTTCTTTCTTTCTTTCTTTCTTTCTTTCTTTCTTTCTTTCTTTCTTTCTTTCTTTCTTTCTTTCTTTCTTTCATCATCTATCTTCTATCTACTATGTCTATAATGTGAGACAGTCTCACTAAATTGCCCAGGTTGGGCTTGAACTCCCAGTCTTCTTGCCCCAGCCTCCCAGAATGTGAGATTACAGACATATGCCCATATTTTTATGGTAAAAATGAAAGAAAATTTCAAAATCATAGAACACAATTTATTTGGTTGGCGTGAAGTCAGGCCTTCACCTATAGCTTTCAATAAGCAGTAGGGGTAAGACTAACACAGATCATACTCTGGACAGAAGACAGCTCTGCTTCTGAAACCATTTGAGGTCATTTATTCTTGCTACTTGCTCCCTTAAAAATTGTAAATCCGGTTTAACAGGAGTATCTCTTCAAAAAATAAAATAATGAAAGGTGTCTCCAGTTTATACAAGACTAAACATAATATTTTGAGCACTCACAGTACCATGTATGCATATATATATATATATATATATATATATATATATATTTGTAACCCTAGTCCTGCAAAGAACCTTTATCTCTGAGATATTTTGCAATCATTTCCATAACCTGGATACTGCTTGTAAAATTTATCTTGACATGCTAACAGATTTTCCCAAAGAGTTGCCAAGAATAATTTTAAGTGGAAAAAATGGTTTAACCTAGTTTTTGTATATTCAGGCAAAGACAGGATACACATTTATACCTTAAGAAGTAAGCCATCCAACCTTTTTTTCTAACATGTGTTTAAACATGTTTGGAAGAGGAAATATAATTCAACTAAATTATATATGCATTTTATTTTGCTCTGATTATCCTGGAATTCCTTAAAGATGAGGAAATATAACCCTCAAAATATAAACTATCAAATAATCATGTAAGTGAAAATATTTTGATGGCTTTCAAAAACAACAGAAAGAAATGAATGTACAATATTTGCTGTACTTTGAATTTTCAAATAAAGAGTTATGATACATAATGTTTGAATAACTAAAGCTTGATTCTATAGGGAAAACATTTTCTCTAAAATGTGCTAATATAAATATTTCAAAATTAATTTAAAAATCTAACAACAGAAGCCTGATTCTAAATTTAAAAAAAAAATATTTTCCTTGAAATTGTTCAAGTCTTTCTAAACTCTGCTTATATTTTAAAAAATACTGTTTTAAATATTAACTATTATTATATGGTACAATGAATAAATACACATAGATGCTATAAACCCAAGTAGTACTTAGATTGCCCATTCACAGAATGTCCCCTAAAGAGCTCTGGGCCCCAAATTCATACTTCTCTAGTTGGTATTCCAGACTGTCCTCCCCCTTCTTCCTTCTCTGCGTGTACTGAGAAGCAAGACTGAAATGCAAGGTCCTTGAGAGGGGGAAGGGGAGGAGGCCTGTGCCTAGCGCACACACACCAGATAGTATCTTTTATCAGCACAGCAGGATGTTCTTTTGTCACTGGCCCACTCCAAGCCCCAGCCCTTCTGTGACAGGAATACCATGCATTTGACAGCTAGATAGAGGAAGAAGAGATAGAGAAAGAACAGGTTCAATCTGCCTTTTTAAAAAAGTCTATCACCAGTCACAGAAGAATGTTTCCTGCAACATGCAGATCAAAGCAAATTCCATAGAAAAGTGTCCTGATGGTTCAGTCATTGGAGAACAAACCAATGGAAAGGGTGCTGTAAGGCACAGTGTGACATCCATCCAATCAGCTGACTATCTGTGGGGCGAGAAGACCCTCAGGTAGCAGGAATAGAAAACCAAGAGAGTGAGTGAATGAAATCCCAAGAAGAAAGGCTACACCTGTGGCAAAAGGCAGAACGAGCCCAGGATTGGCCCTTACACCCCTGGGCAGGGATTCAGCATCATCTGTGTGCAGATTTAGAGCCAATTTGCCTATTATTCAGATATGTAAATGGCTAAAATTTTAAAAGTACAGAGCATAGCACTTTCTTCCATTAGAGACCTATTTAAAGAAACAACGGGATCAACAAGGGCTTGGGAGATCTCTGCAGAAAAGATGCTTCAGAAGCATCTGAACATTTTACAGACCAGAGATGGCATGCTGGGTCCTTAGACCAAGTGTGCGGAGGGTCTGTGAGCAGAGCAGGGGGAATTAAAAGAAGAAAACTAGAGAATTTATTTAGAAGCATAGTACATATCTTTTAATTGGGTCGTCATAAGAAACATGAACAATTTGCAAGACACGTTCACACTTATTTTGCAGTCCGGTGTTGTTTTCTATTGGATAACAAACAGCTATAGAGGACAGAGGGGTCAGCATGCTGTTGTGTGAAGGACCTCTAAATAGTTAAAGACACCATGATCAGGGAGCGGGGAGGGGGAGAGCACTGTGGGAGTGAGGACAACCCTCTCCGGGCATGAAGGTGAGGAGACTGAGGCACAGAATTTAATCAGGCACCCAAAAATGTAGACATCAAGATAATGTGGTCATGCAATAGTTTTTAACATCAAAATTTTAAATAAAGACAGGATCAGTCTCCTTGGCTTTTCCTTTTGCTTTACCATCATTGAATATTTTTCACCAATTCTGATTTTAAAAATGTTATGTGGATTCCAAGGGATGTTTGTTTTCATGCTCCCTTAAATGGTAGCACTAGGGAAGTATTTTACTCCCTCACCTTAGTCCTAGGGGCAAGGCAATAAAAGCAAAGGAAGAGATTTGGAAAAGACCTGGACAGACAGAATCCAGAAATCACTTCATTTTAAAGATGGGGTAAACCCCTGTATATATCAGCGACTGGGATACCTGTGATTTTTTTTTCTAGAATCTTCCTATTTGCTGTTCCTAAACTAGTTCCAAAAATGTACTTTTTCATGCAGGAAAGCAAATAAAAGTATTTGCAGAAATGCATACCGATAAAAAATAACATCGGAGGGGACTTCTGGGCTACTATCCTAACTTCCACTCCAAGCACAAATTTTTAAGTTTTTCAACAAGACAAATTTCTCTATCTGGTAGTCCCAAGTCTCTCATATGTCTGTGAACCACTCACTAAGGGTGTGTCACTTGGGACTCACAGGGACTAACTTGTACTATGTATTCTGTTTTTACCTTATTTTTAATTTTTTATTTGTTTGCAGTACATAATGATTACATTCATCCTGGGGAGTTGGTGCATGTACATCTTAACTTTTTTTTTTTAATCCCCTTCTCCTCCTCTCTCTCTGCTCCTTCCAGCTCTTGGTCCCTTTCTATTCTGCTTTTAAATCAGTGAAGAATAGTCACTTTCAAAAGGCATAAAATAGCACCTTTTTTTAACTTTCTCTACATATCAAAAAAAAAACGAAATATCTTGTAAAACAAGAATACATTTTCCAGTCACAAGATAAAAGTCAATAGATTGTGTTTCTAAGTATTTTGGCTAACTGCTCTGAAGCTTGAAATCCTAATTAATTGAAACTATCTTATACAACATTGAGCAATGCCCTATCCAAACATATACAATATGTTAAACTTCTAAATCACTAGGTTATTCGAGTGTTAAGACGTCCAGTGTCCGAAACGCAGCAGTCGAGCTCTTCTAATGGGGACTTCTCTACCTTTTCCACTCTGGAGTGTAGCAAAGATTTTTCTGCCACCTATTGGTTTCCATGTGAACTGAAACTGGTCACACTGTACCTGGCAGCCAGGCATTCCCTGCCTCCTAGGCTTGGAGAAAAGTCATCACAGCAAACTTCAAACAGTTCCTTCTGGTCTTCTCTTAAGTTTTGACCAAGATCGCGTACTTTCCATGGAAAACAGCAGGGTTCCTCTGATGCCAAACATAGGCATGATTCTGAGCATGAGAAGACCCCTTCATATATAAAGAGACATTCACAGCCCAGGGAAACACAGGCTGCAGACAAATACTCGACGACTCCATCTGGATACAGCCAGGAATCTACACTGAATTGACCTCTCGCCCTCCTTATGTGGCCTGGGAAATCAGAAAATAATAATGCCACCTAAGCGTTTGCAGGAACGGATAATGCAGGATGTACTTGGACTGTAAATATGCCAGAGTTCACCTTGATCAGGCTTCTTGAGCTGGAGTTTCTTCAATTAATTAAAATGAGACCAACGGAGTTGGGGTGAAAATATCTAGGACCAAATGATGACTTGATTTTCTTTTATCACACATTAAACTTTACCAGCTACTAAATTTTAAAGGGAGAGGTCAAGTCATCAATATTACCTGGATTTTTATCAGTCAAGTGACTGATGTGTGGCTCTACCATGTGGTAAAATTTTATTAGATCTGCTTCCCTCCTACCTGTCCTCTCCACCCACAATACCACTGCCTTTACTACTTCAGTATCCTCTCGCCAAGTCTGTCCAATTCTAGTCTCATCACCCCAAGGTCACTGACCCATTCTCTAAGCTGCTTCCAAAGTGGTTTCCCCAAGATCCCAACTGATTGTAACAGTCTCCATATTGAATTTTTCAGCAGTTCCCCATGCCTCAAAGGAATCTCAGATCTTTATCATGGTACATGTGACCTTCTAAGACTGAGATTTCCTCTCCAGAATTCCCTACCAGCCTAATCCACACCAGGAGAGTGTATCTGTGGAGTTTGAGTCCGCATAGGACAAATGCTAAGAAAAAGTAAGCTTCACCTGGATAGTAAAAATCTTCAAGGGCGAAAGAGGTCTTATAGACTCTTTTAAAGTCCATGTACAGAGTAATAAAAGAGGAGAAAATTAAATACATGAAAAATAAATTCATGGCATTGGTACCGAAATGGAAGGGGGAAGTCTGGCATGTAATTTAGAATTTTTCAGAAACTATTAGAACTATCTTGGTCTTTTTAGTAGTTTGTATTTAAAACAATTTTAACCCTCTAATATTCCTACCACAGCTTCATTTAACTAATCTCTAAACGAATAAAATGAGGTTTGTCCTATCCTTTTGCTTTGGGGAAATATACAGAAAGATCAAAGTATTGCAAAATGTATTATGGAGAATTATTTATGTCTCTAAAAGATTATATCCCAGTACAGTTTCATACGATAAGGACCTGGATTAGCTTTGTTCTACAAAGCAGCAGAGCCTGATGTATTACATGTTTTTCTATTGCCTCCTTAAGTGGAGTCAGAAGAACAAAGCATTTTCCAGAAGGAATGAAGTCGTATCTGTCCTCAGAGCTGCCTGGAGATCAAAAGAGTCTTTTAGGAGTTTTATTGGAAATCTTCTGAGGCCTTCAACTAATATTTACTTTCATAAATGATGAGTGCTAGAGGATGGAAAATCCTACTTGTAAACAAGTAGGTGGTTGCCAATCATGATTTTTAAAAAATATTACTTAAGCCAATTTCTAGCTTGTCCTAGTTTGCATGATGATTTTTCCATTTATGTAGAGGCAATCTCTCAACTAATTGCTTATTTATTATTTACCCAAAAGTACATAAATTATAGCAAAGAGGAATTCTATGTTTTAGATGAGAAAATACACAAATGAAATTTTATCAGTGCATTAGTTTCCTGGAGATGCCTTAAGGAAATACCATGAACTAGGTGGCGTGAACGGCAAACTATTGCCTCAGAATTCTAGGGGCCCAAAGTCCAAGATCAAGATTTTGGTATTGTTGGTTCCTTCTTGAGTTTTGTAGAAGCAACACCCTGATCTCCATCCCCATCTCCATCTTCACTTGGTGCTCCCCCTGTGTGTGCGTGTGTGTGTGTATGTGTCTATCTGTCTGTCCCCAAATTTCCCCTTTCTGTAAAGACACCAGTCATATCAGATTAGGGACTCACCCAATGATCTCATCTTCACCAATTATTTCTGTGATGGCCCTGTTTTCCAGTTAGGCAAATTCTAAAGTACTGGGATGTTTGATCTTCAGCAAATAAATCTAGAGCATGTGCATGATTCAATCCAAAACAATCAGGAAATGATTTTAAAACCAGGCCTAATTTTTCAAAAAAAAAAGGGGGGGTGGTGAATAGCCACAGCTTCCCTTGTGATTGTCTCTTCCCTCAGTTCCTGATGGCTTATTTGGCTCCAGGTTACCTATGCACCCTCAGGTCATGGAAGGAAATCTGCAGTGGTCTAAAGTTGAATGTCATGGTCCACTTTGTCTGGGCAGTTCAGGGCCTGCCATCATGGTCCTTCTTGGACTTGCTCCATTGATAGAGTTAGCTGTCATGTGGCGAGGCCACTGTCATTATCGGTGTGGCTGCCCGGCACTTTCTGCCTGAAAAATAGCAAGGAGGTTTTGGTGCCAGTCCTGCTCCACATCACGGTTTTTTTTTTTTAATCTGAAACTCTTCATTAAAAATCAAAAAAGACAGATGGTCTTAACCCAGGTAATGTAGACTCACATCAAATACATGAGAAAACATACTCGTCTGGAGTTATTTATAGAAGTGTGAAGTACATACATGTCCTTCCTTGGCGTAACCTTAGCCATCTCCACATTCTTTCCCCAGATATTCTAACCTTATGATATTGGCCCCACTGTGTATGGAGTTTTGAAAATGTGAGCATTCTTTCTTCCCTGGAGAAAACTTTCAGAGTTTTTCCTAAGTACAGCAAGTCCCTATAGCTACCCTGAGATTTTCTTACTAAACTGGATCATGTGCAGATAGCACCTCCTTCCCCAACATGACTCCCTGAGTCCCTTTCAGTAACCATCTGATTATCTCCTCCTTCCCTCCTGCTTCTGCCTGGCCTGCTGGGGTGATGATCTACCTCATGCTGGCATGCTGTTTTAGCACCCAAGACACATGTCCTGAGAACTTCAGACATGCAGGAGAGAGCTCATTCTAGATCCAGGTAGGATGAAAGGAGATCATTATTTATGCTTTCTGTTGTTGCAGAAAATTCGAGAGAAAGGACCAATTAGTGATTCATCTGTGTGGCTCATTTTGGGCGCAATGGTACCTGGACAGAGATCGTAGAAGGAAAGGAAACAGTAAACAGTAGCCACGTGCTGGGTATTGAGAAGGGTCCAGAGATGCCTGTCATTTTGAAGAGATCTTCAGAACAAGAGCCAAGAAGAAAACAGAGCAAGACCTAGTAAGTGTCTACCTAAGGAGGCTATGTGACTTGTTTATATCTCAACCAAAGTTCTCCTGGGTCACCTCTAGTCCAGTTTAATTCTCTAAGAATGGAACTTCCTCAGAGAGACTTCACATCAAACTCTCAACAGGATTCAGCCAACAATGACTTCACCTTCAGGTTCTCAGTGTGTCTTGGGCTCTCTTCCCTCTTCTTTTCTTCCTTCCTTCTCTTCCTTCTCTCATCTCCTCTTCTTCCTTTCCCCCTCTCTCTTTCTATCTTCCATCCCTCAACCTCTATCTGTGGATTTCAAAAAACTGCGAAAGAAATCAAAGACTTGACTTTTGCTTCTGGCCCACAAGTCATAGCCCTCTAAACCAGTCCTCGCCTCTCCAAAAGAAGCATGTCTTGGGCTTCAGGCCTACTGGCCCACTAATGTGTCAAAGTTTGCTGAAGGAACACTGTGTACTTCAGACAATGCTGCTGGAATGACTATGTACTTCTCACCTGATGAGAAGATCCCTATAGGAGCTAGTTATGCTTTCGGAAATCTGGAAATTCAATGTGATACACACATGCTTGGATTCCAGCAGAGGAAGAAAAACTAAAAACAAAATGAGGGTTTGGTTTGTTTTTTATTACTTATAAAAACAATGGCAGGAAGTCCAAACCATATATAAATAACCGATGGGAATAATTTTGGAATGAATTATTATAAAAACAAAAGTAAAATAAAGTGTTTGCATAGAGTCCATTTACTCTATTCTTTTGACCTAATTATGACAATCTAATTATAAATGGGAGTCCTATTGCAAAAAAAGCCTTCTTTGTCATATTAACCCATTGACTAATAGCTTCCACAAAATGATTAACAACATTTGAAAGCCAAAAGAATTGAGAACAAGGAATGCATACTCCAAATGTTGGATTTGCTTGTAGCTCTCTAGACTGATACTCTGTGTCGCATAAACAAGTTCTCCTTCTCTAAACACTTGCACTGCACTAATTGATCTTTTAATTGGTTCAGTCAACACTTGAGTCTTTCCACATAATAAGTCCTAATTGCTAAAAGCAACCACAGCAACACTCATACTGTTGAGAAGTCAGGCACATCTAACCAACTTCAACTTCAACCAACACTGGCAAAAGACAGAGATTGTGCTCCAGCGTGTGGAAAAGTCAACACGAAGAAAGCAAAAACACCTTATTCTCCCATCTCAGCGAGTATTTATAGCGATACACATTAGTCTCTTCAATCAAACTAAAACACTTGGGGAAGGAATCATAGAAATCAATTTATATTCCCCAAAGAGATTTCCTAACTTTTGTAGACTTATTCTTCTGAAATACAATAAAGATTCACTTGGTATTCTTCCTTTGCACCCATAAAACTTTAGTCCATCTACTGACCACCAGGCAGTTCTTGCAGGCTGCACTCTTTATTGTATCTGTAATGTGCATGCTGTATCTGCACTTAGCACACATAGCAATCACCTATGCTAGGGGTATTTTAGCCTAAATTTGTTTTTTAAAATTCTAATTATATATTTAATTATATATTCTTATATATTTAATTGTAATTCTATTTTATTCATTTTATTCTAAGTCTATTTGACAAATATCTTTTCTAATTAAATATTAGCAAACAGTACTTAAAGTATTAGAATAAAACAGGATGTCTTAACCCTGGCATTTTGAGAATACAGGCCACATAATTCTTTATTGTTGGCAGCCGTCCTGTGAATTGCAGAATAATTAGCTGTATCCTCATGTCTGTGAACTGATTGTTATACAGAGTAACCCCCTGCACCAAAATATACCCGCATTGCTAAATGTCCTCCAGGAGAAGAAATGCTCTAGTTGAGACTCCTGTGATAAAGATGGCTTATGTACAGAGATCAGATACTTCCCTATAAAACTACATAGTTCAAACACATTAATTTTAGTCCAGAAGGTTCCATTTACTAATTCAATGCTTTTTGGATAAAATCAGAAACCAAGTGGAGCAGGGGAAGTAAAAAATGACTACTACAACAACTACACTGGATCTAATGTAGTCCAAGCAAGCAACTAATTCTTTGGCAGATAACTACAGGCATTCAACAAAAGAACCAAAACAAAACAAACAAAAAACCCTAAAAAGAAAACACACACAGACACGCACAGAGAGATAGAGATAGATAGATACAGAGAGAGAGAGAGAGAGAGAGAGAGAGAGAGAGAGAGAGAGAGAGAGAGAGAGAGAGAGAGAGAGAGAGAGAGAGAGAGA
>RJWT010000698.1:0-20169 GCA_004365215.1 Cuniculus paca | reverse complement strand
CCCACTCTGGAAGGAGATTAGGATATGGTGAGGCCTGCTTTGCAATCACAGAAGTCACTGAGCAGAAAGGGGCTCCTTGACTTCTTTCTATCTCTCCTTCCTTCCTTCCATCCTTCTTTTCCCTTCCTTCTTCTCTCTTTCTTTCCTTCTCCTTCTTTTAACTTCTAGATTATTCCACTCCTCTAGATAAATATCAATGTTTCCTACTTAAATGCTGAATTGGAGAAATTTTTTAAAAATTAAGTGGGAGAATTCATCTTAAGTTGATCTGCTTATTTTTTAAAAGTAGATTCAAGTCTAATGTGTATGATTAAATCTCATTGTTTGTAAAAATGCAATACCTGACCAAAAAGATAGACTTTCATAATTGACTCTTTAACTAAATAAATTCATACACACACACTGACACACATTCAAAGGAACAGAAAGAACTCTGCCTCACACTAGAACTTAAAATTACCTTAAACTATTTAAAGCTCAAGCATTAAGCATTCTGAGACTAATTTAGCATTCCGAACTTCACATATAATGGGGAACACTTTCTGTCAAATTGAGAAGCATTTCAGCAGAGTCCCCCATGAGTCAACCTAACCACACCTGTGCCTTCCCCTTGTCCCAGCCCCAGATGAACATACAGCTGCATCGCTGCCAGGCTTCTGAGAAGCACCTCTCTCCTGACACAGGCAGCCCCTTGGGTAGATAAGTCTTGCTTTGTGTGCAGCTCTCCTGGTGCAGACCAACCAATTCTTTTAGATTCCATTTCCTCAAGTATAATGTGCAAATTAAATCCACTGCACCCACACCAAAGCATCCCTGATGGAAATAAAATGAGCAATATATATAAAATTCTCAGCACAGGGCCGAGCACGTGGCTGGTGCTCAGAAAATGTTCCTTATTATTATCTCCTTACTTCATGTTGCCTCTTGCTGTGGTTTGTATGTGGTTTGTCCCCTACAGATTCATGTGCTGGTGTCTTGGTGTTTATGCTGGTAGTGTGAGGAGGTGGGCAGCTTTAAGATGTGGGCCTAACGGGAGCTATTTCAGTTAAGGAAGCACTGCCTTTAAGAGGGATTAAGGGCGTTCTCATTGGACCCTGCTGTTTCCCAACAGATTGAGTTGTTATAAAAAAGCAAGCTTGACCCCTGAATAACTCTCTGGCTTCCTGTATACCGTGTCATCTCTTCCTCTCATTTACTCCACCATGAAGACATCTGTCAGGTTGCCCAGCCAAGGGAGACTGTACTAGAGCCACATGGAGCTTCCAAATCAGCAACCAAAATAATACTCTTCATGCATCACTTGACCCTGGTATTTTGTTATAGTGATGGTAAATGGACTACTACACCTCCCTGTTGTTAACTGAGTACCACAGCACTGTTACCATCACTGTCGTCCTAACCACGCAACACTTACCTGTATTTTGCAGAAAGGTTCCCAGGGCTGAGCGAGGAGAGATGCCTAAAAATAGAAGTCTAAATGCTGGACATGGAGATTGAACCTTCTTTGTTTTACTCTTCCTGTGTGGCAGGTATGATTCTTATTTCAATTAAATAACCTCAATTCATATTTGAGTTATTTAATGTCACAACTACCCCATAAAGGAAGCTGCTAGCTTCACCTTATTTGGCAAAGGAAGAAGCTGAAGTCAAAACGTCAAGTAATTGCCCAACATCTCACGACTGACCCAGCACCAAGTCTTGAGTCCAGATCCTGGCCACTGCACCATGCTTTGCCCTATATATCCCAGGATCTGAGATTTTCCATGGGTGTCTAGCATGCTGCCCTTATGTCACGCACAGCATTGGAGCTGAAAGACCTCACTTGAGCTTGGCTGTGTTGCTGTTTTTCGGTTTGTTATTGTTGCTCTTGTTTGAATTGATTTTGCCCTTCACATTGAGCTACAATCCCAGCTCTTTTTTAAACATTTTATTTTGAAATAGGGTCTCCCTGAGTCATGAAGTTGCCCTGGTTGGGCTCAAGCTCTACCTTTTTGCCTCAGCTTTCCTGAGTGCTGGGATTACAGGCTTGTACCACCACAGCCAGAGGGCCCTGTTTTTGTAACAACAAAAACAATGAAAAGAGAACAAGAATATCTGCTCCTCGACCAAGTAGAGATTAAAATAGGCAGGGTGGCATTATTCACTCTCATAGCTTTGTTTCTAATATCTATGAATTCCTAGTTTTCTTGCTGGGAAAAACAGGAGAAAGAAGAATGCTGGGAACACAAAGAGATGTGGATTGCCTATCCGGGCCAGAGAGCAGGTTAAGCATGAAGCAGATTTAGGGATGAGAAAGAAAGCTGAGATGTCCAGGAAGCTGAGGCCCGCACCAACTCACTGGCCTCTGTCCACCAGCCCAAGAGCTACAGTAAGGGCGGCCTGTTTCACATGAGTGGTGCCAGGCCACTCCATGTGCTTGGGATGTATGCGAGTTTAAAAAATAACCATTATCTACACTAGGATAGTCAATGAAACATGCATTCCCTTCCTTCTTTATTTTTTTTATTTATTTTTTTATTTTTTATTTGTTTCCTTCTTTATTTTTAATGTGGATTCAAGCTACTCCAGCTCTTTGGGTTCTTCTTGGTTAGAACTGCAAACCAGCAATGACCAGCTGCAGTCAATAAAATCAGAACGGCATTGACTACACCAGGTTGGAGAATCAGACTTGGGGATGCTAAATGCCACAAGCTGTGTGTTCTCTGGGTCACAAGACAACACAAACTTAGTCATATCTTGAAACTGTAGGCAATAGCAGACTAAAAAAGAGTCCTTGGGACCCGGAATGGTAAATGAAGATGAACTAACTTTAACGTGGAAAAGATGCTACTAGTTAGAGGTGCTAGTTTTCCTGTTTCAGTGAGGAGAACTAAACTGAGTGCTTTCCAAAAACTGATTTTCTTTTCCCCTTCATTCCCCAAGACATCTTTGCATTTCTTAGTTTTGAGTCACCTTTAGGAGGATGATCAGTCACCGGCTCCTCATGGGAGAGAGAAAGCACATGATAATCTCATGCCATTTAAACTAACCCATAGTGTTTTGGGCTTGTACGATTAGGGTGGGTGGGGGACCCTAGAGTCTATGACCCAACTTGGGGGACTAAAGGCCAAATTACAAGCTGGGCAAAGACACCCCTGGGATGAACCTTGGCAACTCCCTCAGAAAACAGAAGAGGGGGGGTCCTACGCTGGGCAGATCCTCAGCAAGGAGAGCTCTGGAAGGGAAGGACAAGCAGGCCGGAGCTGAGCAGACTGTCTAGACGAGGGAAGTGTGAGAAACGCTTATTGTGCTACAAAAGGACTTACCTCAGCCCTGGCTGGATTCCCTTTTCTCCAAAGCATGTATTAGAAGCCTTTTTCTTTTTTCTCTGAATACACATTTTTAAATTTATAGTGGATAAGAAGAAGAAAACTAAATTTATTTCATGGCTAACGTTTTTGCGGTAAGAGATAAGAAAATCATAGACTTTTAAAATGATCACATTCAGCAGACGAAGAAATTGAGGTGGGAGGGTGCACATTCCTTGGCCAGGTCCACACAGCTTGCTTGGGATGAAATAGACACTGAAATACAAGTATCATGCATGGCAGCAAAGAAGAAAAGGGACTTTGCTGAGCTGCAGACTTTTGTGTAGAAAGAAAGGAAAATCAGAAAATAACAGTAGATAATTTGTAGGAAAAAAATAAGTAAAAATATTAAAAATAATAGAAATGAAATTATTTTCCAGGTGAGGTAGATTGCAAGAAAATGTAAAGGAAGCTGGGCATGGTGACCCAGGCCTATAATCAGAGCACTCTGGGAGGCTGGGGTAGGATTCCAAGTTCCAGCCCAGCCTGGGTGACTGACTGACTTAGCGAGACACTGTCCCAAAATAAAAAAATTAAAAAGGGCTGGGGATGCAGTTCAGTGTGAAGGTCCTGGGTTCAATACCCAGTACCAGAAGGAGACAGAGAGACAGACAGAGACAGACAGACAAACACAGAGAGACAGACAACAGGAGACAGAGGAGACAGAGGAGACAGAGAGAAAGAGGTGGAGGAGGAAGGAAGGAAGAAATGAAGGGAGAAAAAAAAGGAAAAAGAAGGAACTGATACTTTCATAGGAAAATTTTTTGCTACAGTTTAACTTCTAAACACATGTTAATAGTCTACATATTCAAAAATAAAACAGAACCAGTAAGAATGGGAAAAACAAAAACCAAAAGCCAAAAGCAAAGTGAATAAACAACAACAGCAAAAAGAGTGCATTTCAAATGATTATCATTACCTTGAAAGGAGGAGTAAGGAAGGCAGTGGGAAAGAAAGAGATACCCATAACCAAAAGAAAGGAGGGTAGGGAAAAGAGAAAGAGAAGTACGGAGGAAAAGCCAAGTAACTTTATGCACAGAATTTGACTACACACCTCACTTTTTAGAAGAATGGGGTGGAGGCAAGAAAACTGCAACCAAATCCTGATCACTTTTTAATAGGCTAATTTTTTGTCATGGATATAGGATGGAAGGACAGGCAAAGAAGAAATTCTGTCAGGGTTTTAGATGTGTTGAAAGATTAAGCAAATGTGTAATGTACTCATTTTGATGGGAGCTAAAGTTTTGCTGTGGGAAAAAAAATGCAAATACATAGTGGAGGTTGACAACAAAAATGCTGTGGAGACAGATACTGGTATAAAATGGTGGCTTCTATAATATGTGCTTTATAAATACATCACTATGCCAGGCATGGTGGCACATGCCTGTAATCCCAGCACTTAGGAGGTTGAGGCAGGAAGATCGAAGAGAATTCGAGGCCAGCCTGTACTACATGAGACCCTGTCTCAAAAAAAACTCAAAAATAAATAAATAAATTTGTATGTGTATTTGTTTGTGTATATACATAAAGACATACACATAGGCATATATTCTGTGTCACTGAACAAAAGACTTTCCAGTTGCACTCACCACACCCACTGTGGTTGGTCTCACTTAACCTTGATTTCACTTTTCACTTTCTGCTGTTTCAGTTACCTCTAGTCAACTCCAAAACTAAACGATTCATAAGCTTTAAAATGCATGCTTCTCTGAATAGTGTAATGTAAGTCGTCCAGTTCTGTCCTACGGAAGATGCGAATAGCCCTTTAGCCAAAGTGTTCACACTATATGTGCTACCTGTCCACTGGTTTCCTTGGTAATCGTCTTGCTTACTAGGTCAGCTGTATTCAGCGGATTTGATACTATTTACAGTTTCAGTTACCTGCTGGGGATCTTGGAATATATTCCTTAAGAACAAGGAGGGACAATTGTACTCAGATACTAATTTCTACTACCATTTCCCACTAAAAGGAGCTCAAACTCCTCCAAGAAATAGATAATCCCAGGGATAGAGCAGATTTGAGTCTAGATGAATTAGAAAATAAGAGAGTACCCAGAATTGGTGGAGATATCACAGAGACACAAGAGCCACTCAAAAGGGTTCCACTGGCCAAAATCGGGATGATTTGTGTACCAAAATAATTTTATAGAGCAATGAACTATTGATAACTCAGACTTTGTGACTATCAGTAATAACCCAGTGAATCCTACAGCAAAATGCTAAGCTCTAATGAGTAAGATGTGGAGGCAGTCTTAAAATTAGAAAAATCCGCATTTTGCAATCATTATAGTAATCTATATCCGTCAAGAATTCTCAGTGGAACCAAATTGGGGGCAGTGAGGATAAAGATATTCCCATGGTTTTAAAATATCTTTCCATTGATTGTTCATTAGTTGCAAAGGAGGAAAAAAACAATGATTAAATAGTGAGAATTTCAAATACCACTTTAACCAGCTAATTAACACCAAAGTCAACAAAGAGGGCTGCACGGCCTTCGGCTATCCCCAGATACGGTATCCTGAGAAGAATGCATCATCCCCTAGGTAGCATTTCAGCATGGAAGATTGACCTGAATATAATCACATGGAAACATGAGAGAAGTCCTAACTGAGAATCCTGGTATCTTAAAACATGAAGAAATCCTATCAGATTAAATAGGAAGCTAAAGAGACAGGACAATTGAATGCACTAGTGACCCTAGAGGGACCTTCCACTGGAGGGGAAAATATTGTCATAGACATTATTGGCTAACAGAAAAAATTGAGACACAAATGGTAGATTAGATAAAATATTTCATCAATGTCAAAAATTACTGAGTTTGGTACCTGTGCAATGGTTATACAAGAGAATATTCCTATTCTTAAGCAATATTCCATGAAAAATTTAGGCATAAAGGGCCATGATATATGTAACTTAGCCCCAGAGAGAGAGAGAGAGAGGTGTAGAAAGAGAAAGAAAATACAAAAGATAAAACAGATGATAAAAATGTATATAATAAAAGGTATATGTGTGTTCTTTATATTATTTTTATTTTAGCTTTTCTTTAATATTGAAATTATTTTCAAGAAGTGCAAAAATGATACCTATGCAAATAGAGTGTATCTATAAAAACTATAATGAAGCAGCACACTCAAGTCTTGCTGAAAAGACCTTATTAATAAATATGCATATAATGATATATCATTTTGATGTTTTAGATCACATTTTAGAGTTTGGCACAGCCTTGATTTTCAAGCCTTGGCCTTTAATGGGCTGTATCAGAATCCCCAAGAATGCTTTTGAATAATGTGAATTCCAGGATTGCAACTCCTGATACAGAAGGTCTGGGATGGGCCTAGGAAATTGCTCTTTCAAACACAGAAAAACAAATTTATATCTATGCATGGTTGTTGTTGTTGTTGCTGGTTTGGTTTGGTTTTTGATTTTTGCAGTACTAGGGAATGAACTCAGGCATATCCTATCACTGAACTACATTTCCAGCTTTTTTTATTTTTTATTTTGAGACAAGGTCTTACCAACTTGTCCATGCTGGACTTGAACTTGCAACCTCTTGCCTCAGCTTCCCAGGTAGCTGGGATTGCAAGTGTGTACCACAACACCTGGCAGCATTCATGTTTTTATGAGCAGCATGTTCTTCAAATTACAGCATTTTTCACAAGTATGAATTAATACTCCAGTTGAGCCCATCCTCCACGCTCACACAATGTGCTTAATCCCCTGTGATCCTTCATGCAGATCACCCAGTTTCTCAAGGACTGCCAGGGGCTTATCCAACATGGCCAGCTAAACTTTGGTCCAAGGCATGCTGTCACTTACACTGCAACCTGCCTACTCTAACTGTCTCAAAGGCTTCCTTGTGTATAACTGCCATTCCATCTCTGATCTTAGGTACCCCAGAGAGCCAATCTGATCTACAAGAAACCTCCAAGTTTCAACCAGTAGATAAATGAGGCTTCTCTACATGCTCCTGTTAACTTTCCTGATGCTTCTGTGATTCTGAACATGCCTGGTCACCTTTCCTATTGGTACTTTTTTTTTTTATCAGAATACTTTTATGTGTTGAAGAAAGATATTACCTTGGTTGCATCTTGGCAATCTGTTCATCTCATCACATCTATCTGAAACATTTGTCAAGCATAAGATAAAGATGGTTTCACAATGGGGTCTGTCACCCAACCTATGAATTTTACCTCTCAACTGTCTTCTGGGCCAGTTGGATAAATGTTGTTTCTCCATAATACGAAATAATATTCATGTCCCCTCCTCAATGGTTCACAGCCACTCTCCCCAAAACACTGATGACATTTTCCTTATCCAAAGCCTTCACCAAGTTAAAGCTCATTTTATTGCAATGTCAGTGTTTCTATTTAAATATAACCTTTAAATAAAGAAAGGAGTATCAAGTCATTCACAAAGCAGTGACTCAACTGACCCCAGTCCATCTTCTGGACAGGAGTGTGTCTCACACAAACATGTCCTGTGGCATGAACCCATAGACACTGAGTTTTCTCTGTGGTAGTGAATGACAGTTTTCAACCATAACTAATCAAGGAAAGGTCAAGAGACTGACCTAGAACAATGTAAACTGAAAGACGATTTTGTGATTCATGGATACACTTATTATCTAATACCTGCCTTAATAGTTTAGTAATAAGAGGTTTACTTCCAAAAGATAAATGGAACTTTCCTGAATTGTAGAACTCACCATCATTTGCCCATTAGCCAGAAGCTATCCATGACAGGCACTGCCCCCAAACTCTCTATAAGCACTGATCCATTTGTTTATGTTAGAATGCAGCAAGCTAAGCTCAGCGTTCCTCTTGTTTTAGAGATAGGAAAACTGAGGGACAAGAAATTTAGATAAAATGGTTATAGTCACCCAGCTAAAAAATGTAAGAGCTAGAACTAAAATCTGTACGCTATATTAGACCCATATTAGAGTCTCTCCTCCCATCTGTAGAGGATTTCACCTAAATAAAAGATCCAGTGACTAAAAAAAATATGAAAACTGCTAGAATTGGCAATGGGGAGAGAAGTAACACCAAAGCAGGAATTTGAGGGAAGGTTCCAATTTAACCTATAATGTCCACACATAAGCATTTGATCACCCACACTTTCCCATCTCAAGCTGCCATACCACCCAAAATTCAACATTAAAGACTCCTATCTACCCTGCACTGCCTCTTCTTCTAAAATTCAAATACTCCACAGGAAATATGAGAGCAATTGTCTGTTAATTTGGTCCCTGTGGAGATGACCAGATTCAAGCCTAGCTGTTAGTTTTGTCAGAAATAAGGTGTATGACAGTTCTGGGTGATCTTGGAAGAGTTTCTTAGAAGGGAAATATGGAGCCCTGAAAGAATAAAATCCCAAGATTGATGTCATCACTTTCTGTGGTGCTCACAATTGCCTGAAGGTTTCTGACAGAATGATGGGGAAGGACTGCTTAAACACCATTTGCACACAAGATCTAGGAACATTCTGGAAAAGAGCATGTGCTGATAAGCCAGAGTCAAGCAGACAAGGTTGGCTTGAGGAAGGGCCTGCAGGCTAAGTGGACATGGCCAGTCCCACTATAGCACAGTTACCTGTGTTCTCTAGATGCTTCATGAGACATGGGTTTGTAGGTCTTTGTGCTTTGGTGATTCTGGTAGTACAGAAGATCAAGGAAGAGAGAGCTTCCCCATGCTCTGGAAAGCACGGAGCAGACCCGGTTCCACTGTAGTGTGTCAGAGCACCACGAGTCATGGCAGTGCGATGCAGGTGCCCAAGAGAGAAGCTTTACCTGGGGGAGGAGCACAGTTCCTCTACAGCCAGGTTGGTGGCAGGAGAGAAAAAGCAGCATTTAACCAATGTGTTTGAGAGCACACTGTTCATTTAGGAATGCTTGCTCAGAAACAATTGGGGCAGACTTACCGGGGGGCTAAGGAGGAGGACACAGGCAATCTTATCTGGATTGGGAAAAAGTGATAGCAAAGTGTGGGCTTTCAGTGTTGTTACAGGTAAACTGTGCTCCCATATAATTCATATGTTGAAGCCCAGTGCATCAAAAGTTGACCTTATTTAGAAACAGGGTTACTGTAGATATAATTAGTTAACATGAGGTCATACTGGTAGTAGACCTAATGCAATATGACTGGTGTCCTTATAAAAAGAGGAAACTGGACACAGGGGCATGCACATAAAGAGCATGCCAGGTGAACATGCTGACAGAGATCAGGGCAACGTGTGTGCCAAAGGGCTGCTAAAGACGATTGCAAACCATCAAAAACTAGGAGGAAGGTTTGGCGGAAACTATTCCCCGGAAGAAATACACCTTGTTTACACCTTGATCTTGGTCTTCCAGCCTCCAGCACTGGGAGAAAATAAGTTTCTGTTGTTTAATGGCACCCAGGGTATGGGCATGTGGAATTTTTTTACAGCAGCCCCAAGACACTAACATAACCACCTGTGGAGCTGCATTTGTACCCACAGGCCAACTCAACTTGGGTCAACCAACATCTACAATTCCCACCTTGAAAATCAGCATCCTTAACCTTGTCACCATGGCAGCTGTGATTCAGTCTGCCATTTACTGCCAGGAATAAAGAACAAAAGTTTTCTATTTCACCAGGGCATGATGGTCTTATTGTCCCTCAGGGGCAATGATATGATCCCATTCTGAAGAGTTGGGCCTTTCCTGTGGGGTTGAGTCCTTTTCTCTAGGGATAGACACACTTGGCTGTTACCACCAGGGAAGGAAATGTGACAAAGAAAAAAAATTTTCACTTTACTGGGACACAGTAAATGCGCTTTGCTCATCCTTTATCTCATCCACACTGTAAACTTCCCAGCCATAGAGTTACGTCCCTTTATAAGTTTGTTACATTCTTAGTTCCTATCGTCACCATCCCAATAACACATATCCAAATAATACAGGAAATAAGAATATATGGCAGAAACTAAAAATATATGTATTATTAGAATGTTGATGACAGAGACAGTGAGAGGAGTGGCAGTGGTAACAGAAACTGGCCATCTCTTCCATCCTTCCTCACTGTAGGAGTTGGTAGGGCATCAACATCATCCACTGGATGCTGTCCTGTTTCTTCATCCACCTTCTGAAATCACGCATGACATTTATATCCAGAGAGCAGTTTTTTAAAATGATACATTTAAAATATTTTGGATCAAGTAAAAATACGGAAATCTTAATTAATAACCCTCATAAGAAGGACTTGCTGGCCTTAGAGCAGGTTGGAGCTACTTTTCTGATATGGGAGAAAGTTGTGCAATCCTGTTTCTTGCAATGTAGTTTTCACTAGTGTAGTTGGGACTGTTATTCCAATTTACAAAAGTTATGTAACCAACAGTTTATGTGGTGTCTTTTATATGCCAAGCAATGTGTAATGGAGAATTAAGAAACTCAATACCCAGTTTCCCCTCTAAAGAACCTTAGTTGGTAAGCAGGATAAGACCTTAGGACAAGAAGCAATAATGGATGACTAAAGTAGCGTCAAATTTTGCAAGACTAAGAGCGCAAAGGAAACAATGCAGTCCTTGGAGACAGAGAACTCAAAGCAACTTTACGAAACCAGCTCTGCTTTGGTTGAAGATTCTCTCTGGTTCATACAATTTCCTGCACCTTTGATGTCTAGTTTGGTAAAAGGAAAATGTCATCGATACTCATAAACACTTTCATAAGAAATGCACACAGGATTTTTAAAAGTCGTACATTTATTTGATAGCTAGCAAATTGTGACAAAGCTTCCCAACAAAGCAGATATCTGTTGGCTTTGCCCACTCGGCGCCCATTTCTCAATTGTTTTTGTGGTTGTTGTTAAAATGCAACTATTTTCCTTTGGACTCCACCTTTTATATTTTCAGACTAAGCTTATTGACTGGCATTGACCCCACCCCTCCTGGTTTTCCCGCAGGCTGGACAGTAACATGGCCAATCAGAACAGCTCATGCCTCAGCCCACAGGATGGGTTCAAGATCTGGCACGCATTTGTCTATACACAGCCGAACCTTTTCAGAGGATGCAGTGCAGTGAAACAGTCATTCACACAGCCCCATAACCTGCCAGTCAGGTTATAATAAAGCATCGAACTACTAGTGAGTTATGAATTAATGTAATGATATTAAAGAAATTAATATAGTGATATTTGAAATATCAGTATATAAAATAGATATCTATATATGTATTTTAGAAATACTTTAGATGTGGTATTTTGTAAAATAATTTGTAAAGATTTTTGATCCCTACACTACTTGAAGCATTTGGTAAACTATGGGGTTATCTGAACTCTTTCTGAAGGCCTTTGAAACTTTCGAACAGAAATAATGAACAACCATTTTACATATTCTCTACATGTTGAAAACACTAGAAACTTTTCTACATAAAATGTCAAATCACTGAAATATTTTGAAAAATGTATCACGTTTTATAAAATACTATATTTAAATATAATCAAAGTAAGAAGCTGAAACCATATTAAACCACAGTATTTCAGCAAAATATGATTTTCTCCTAAATGTGCAGGCACTCACTCATCTGAATGTATGTTCCTTGTGCTACATAATTACAAAAATAAACCAAGAAACATAATGCAGACAGTAGTATAGTAGTTACTATGATAATATGTTATCAGAAAATACCAGCCATCTTCCTATCTTCTTGGGCTTATTAAAATGAAATTTGATACACTAAATAAATCAGATGAAAAATGTAATTTAAAAATTAAAGATTTATATTTTAAAAATCAGAGTAAAAATCATATTGCACTTTTGCCGCATTGAAAGCATTTTTTTGTTTCTTGAACATAAAGGAAAGGCTACGCTATGTCTTATATAAGAAAAAAGACCCTGGTGGCAAACCTGACTTAAATAATCCTAAGTAGCCTCACATTGTAGCACCCCCCCACACTTCCCCACTGTGAGAGCCCTAGGGATTGGGGCCACTTTTAAAGGCTCTGTAGTGACCAGAACATTAGCTAATTTCAGAGAGTACGAAATGAAACTCTATCTATGAATTCCAATAAGTACGGTCTCTGAAGATGACTTTTCAAAACTGCAAACTCTTTATGGAGATTTTAGCTGGGATGATGGCCCTTGTAAGTAATTTCACCCCCAAGCAATGCGTTTTCAGGAATACACTTACATCACTAATTGTTCTCACTCAGAGAGCAATTTAATGCTCCGAATCCTCCTGCCCCTCCCCACGCTTCTCCTGCCTTTCAATGCCTGTCTTGTCTACTAAAACGAGAGCACAGAGCCTCAGCCAGCAAGGGCACCTCGGTGCTTCCATCTCCAAATTGCAAGACAGCTGCACACCAGCTCCAGGCCGAAAATGGAGGCTTCCTAGTGAAGACCAAGACTTCAGCTAAATCTCCGAATGCGTAAACGGAGCTCCTAAGAAAAGGATGACCTGCCGTGGTTCAGGACAGAAGAGATACCGAGCTCTAAAGCAGATGCATGAATCACTAGGCTTAAAAAAATTATGTTCTAACAGGAAAAACGGAATTTTCTCAACAGACACCTAGCAATTAAAAAAAAAAATTTCAACTGGAAGCCAAACTAAAATTTTCTACCCCAGAGAAAGGACAGGAACCCATCATAGAAAGTATTATATGCTCCCAGACATCTCTGAAATTAAAAAGTCTAAAAATGATTGATTTTGACCACCTCATTTTGATAAGGACTATTGGAACTGTTCAAGTAACTGTATGCAGCAACTATCTGTCCTACTAAAATCACTTCAAAGAATATGTTAAACATTAAATACTACAGGCTAAAAAAATACCTTAAGCTCTTTCTAATATTTAAAGGGACAAATAACAAAATCAGGAGTAAGCTGAAGCCAAGAATATTAAAGAATTTTCTTTTATGGAGAGAGAGGGAAATTAAAGTCATCTCTTACAGGATCATGGAAAGACATAAAATTGGTAAAAATGAACTGTTAATTCCTTTTATACACCTTTATGTTGCTTATCACTTAGGTATTCCTTTCTGTAGCTCACAATTCACATGTGTACCTTCACCCAAAAGACAGAAAATGTTCTAGAACATTCTAGGAGAGAGAAACAGAGAGAGAACCTTCACAAAGATATGAGTGGATTGGCCTTACTCTGAAATGAAGGATGCTGTTTTTCAGCACACATGGGCATACACACACATATACACATACACACACACACCCCTCTCAATTCAGCTAATTCATTAACCATGTGTTGCTAGAGATTTTCCCTTTCCACCAATAAATCATACCTGAAAGAAAGTTTAGTTAAGCATCACCCAGAAATAATTATGTTTGTTGATCACATTCTTTGTGCTAAGTTCTATGACTCCAAAAGATAGTCCCTGCCCTCTGTGCCTTCCCAAGCAGCCTGGGACTTATGACACATAGTCTTAGGATGACCATCCTTCCGGGACAGGCCTAGCTCAATGCACTGGAAATTCCAGGGACAAGACAGTACAAGGAGTATGGTAACCAGAGCACACCATTCTGAGGGAACAATTACTTAAAAACAAAACAAAACAAAAATAAACTTTATTTGGAAGTAATTTCACACTTACAGAAAAGTTATTTTAAATTCATAAAGAATTCTTTTATATCTTTGCTACATTTCCAATTAGTAACATTTTGTCATTTTGCTTTATCATGTTATCTTATGAATCATTTAAAGTAAACTGAAGATAAAATGCCTCTTACTAAACACTTCAGTGTGGATTTCCTAAGAAGGATGTTTCTTACACACTTTGAGTGCAGTTATCAAAATCAGGAAATGATCATTGATACAATGCTATCATCTCCCCTCAGAGATGACTTCTTAACTGTTCTTTCAACTGCACGTTTTCTCGTAGCCCACAGGTCTCTCTGTGTCCAAAGGAATGGAAGAGGAGTCCTTTCTGCCTAGTCAGATCTTGAGAAATGCCCAAAACACAGCAGCATGGACTTCACACCATCTAAAGGTCAGACTAAGAGGTCTCTAATGAGATGGCATTCAACTTTCTCCAAGAAAACACATTTAGCTCCTCCTCCAACCAACTTCGTTTCTTAACATTCCCTCTGATAGCAAGAGTGAAGCTTCTGCCAGCAGCGTTGTCTAGCAGTTTTTCCTGTCCCTTGCTCCTCCCTGCCAGCTTCCTCCCCCTCTGTCTGCCTTGTGTCTGACACCAAAGCCACATCAGACACTGGAGAAGAGGCAGACACACCCTGTCAACACCTCCTTTGCAGCCTGAGACTCTCAGCACAGTAGTCGCAGGGGGTCACAAGCAGACAGGATGTTTCTAATGTTGGGAAGACTTAATCCCTGCCATTTTCATCTAACGAAGGCCAAAAGCCTGCTTGCTGCCTGTTGGCCAGGTGATGGGAATTAGGCAGGGACACTGGGAAAAATTCCTGCTGTTCTGATTTGACAACCATCATTCCCCCTGCATGGGTGTTTTGCTAGTCTGAGGTTCGAAATACCTGGCAATAAAAATCTTCAGTGATTAATCTGGGATTTTCATTTTAAAAGGACTCTCTGAGTCGCTCTATGCAGATGTTGAAATCATTTCAACATACTGTTCCCTGACAGAGTTCAATGTTATAAAAAAAAATCACTGCAAGCAGAGCAGGGACTTCATGGTTAGTAACAGACACAGCCCTGGACTTGGCTCCTGGGACCGACAGCCTGTTAACTAAGTATAGCCATGTGATTCTTCTAATGATGCCACTGATCCTTCCAGAAATATGAAAGGATGAACAGTTTAATGACCCGTTCCTGGAATAAATCACATGTGCTTTTCCAGAACTTTCTCACAGCCTAATACAGTTTTCTTCCATTAACAAAAGGCATAATATTTAACATTTTTTCTGGCTAAAAAGAAAAAAAATGTAATACAAAGATTCCACAAAAATGAAAAAAGTAAGTGTAAAGAAATTTTTTGATGATAGCTTTATAGTTTTATTCATGCTCAGTTGAAATTGAGAACTTGGGTCTACAGGCTTTGTTCAAAATTCCAAAGATCCTGAGTACCCACATCAGCCTGGGAGTTGCTAAAATGCAGGCCCCAACCCAGCAGCACTGAATCAGAATTTGGATTTTAGCAATGCATCGAACTTTGGCAAATCATGTAATAAACTGGTGTGAAGTCCAATGGAGCACGGTGAAGAGGAGGCCAAAGTCATTACCACAGGGTGATTAAAGTCACCAAAACTAGAAGTTACAGACTAGGCGACGCCACTGCAAATGAAAGAAAAGCTAGCATTTCTCAAAAGACAAAATAACTAATATCCCATTGGATTTCTGCACTGGACAGGGTTACCCCAGAATGTGTTAATAAAAATACAGGGTACTGTTGTAAGCTGACATAATAGAAAAATTACTGAACCCTGTCTGTACCTCCCCACTCCTTTGCTTGTGAGGCTACCCCCCCTTGGGAATGTAACTTAGTTCCGTATTCTCAGGTCTGTTCAGAGCACCGTGTCCCAGCAGGTATGCCAACCAGGATGTTATAGATGTATGTGTAATTACAACCATTGTCAACGGGGATGGCACCCAGGACGTCATAGATGCATGTTTAATTGTAACCATTGTCAATGGGGATGGCAACCAGGATGGCATAGATGCATGTTTAATTGTAACCATTGTCAATGGGGATGGCAATCAGGATGGCATAGATGCATGTTTAATTGTAACCATTGTCACCGGAGGTATGGTTATAGTACATAAATACCTAGCTCTCCCTTCACCCGGCACTGCACAGTAGTTCCCTGCGTGGGTCCTGCTGTCCAGTAGCCAGCTGGCTAATAAAGCCTCTTAAATTCTAATTGGCACCATCTCTGGCTCCTTGGTTTTATCTTGAACCCAGTTCAGGTACTCAGTGAATTTCAGGTTGATAATGAATAATTTTTTTGGTATAAACAATACTTGGACATACTTGTACTAAAAAAAATTATCTGTAATTTATCAGAAATTCACATTTAACAGCACACAGTCTCCCTTTTTTGGTAACTCTACTGTGAAGACTCTGAACTTTTAAAAAAATCATACTGTATTTCTATATGGTTTATTTGTAAAGCAGGCAGTAGACAGAGGTGCACCAGAGATAAATGTGTTAATGTAAACTGGCAATTTTCAAAATTCTTTAAAGGATAGTAATTATATAAACATATTCAAAACTTTTAAGGAAACAATAGCCTACAATCCTAATAAATAATGGTTTTCTCAGAATATGAGTATCACTAATTCTAATTGTTACTTTTGAATCAATCGTTTTCATCAGAATCAAAGATTACAGTCAGATCCATGTCCAACAATGTCATGTCTTCATTTGGGTTTCATGGTCACCAAGACCATTCCAAGGACTGAGGCATCTTTTCTTTACCTGGCATCGTTCATAGTTTGTTTCCTGGTTCATGACAACATATTATCTTTCTGGACTATCACAATTTATGATTGTTCAATCCCCAAACTGTACAAGAACATACACCATCCCTTCTGTCAGGTTTACTCCTAAACTACTGTTTATCAGGGAACCCAGTCCATGCCAAATTGTTTTAAGACTTTCCTCTACCTCCTTTACATAGTTAACTTGTTACACTAACCAGAAATAAAAAAAAATCTTGATCTAAGAAAGTCAGTGAAGCCGAAGACACTCCTTTTTATCTCCATTGGCCAAAAAATATTTTTGAAGACAAATAATCTTTTTTCCTTAGTTATTCCTATTTTTCTCCTTATCTTTTCTCTCTCCTTCTTCCTCCCTTCTTCCCTTCCTTCTGTCTTTTTTCTTTCTTTCTTTCTTTCTTTCTTTCTTTCTTTCTTTCTTTCTTTCCTTCCTTCCTTCCTTCCTTCCTTCCTTCTTCCATTCTTTCCTCCTTTTCTTTTCTTTTCCTTTCTTTTCTCTTTTCTTTCTTTCCTTCCTTCCTTCCTTTCTCTTGTTTCCTTTTATTCTACCTTTCCTTCCATCTCTCCCTTCCTCCTTTCCTCCTTTTATACCTTAAGTTTATCTTATTTCTTACATGTGCCTGAGACCCAGGCAAATCCATTTTGTTATTTTTCCAGAACCCTGGTAAGCAAATATAACTTTGGAATTAGTCCTATGACATCTGCTCACAACTAGAGAACATATTTCAATAAGGGGGTCTTACTAAATTTGTAATCCTCCCCCAATAATGAATGGTATAAGACAATAAGATCTAAGAAGTATCTTCTAATATTTCAAAGTACTGAATTACAAAATGAAATTTATTGTTATGAGCCTTTAAGTCAATTAATAAAATATGGAAAATAACATACCATTCAAAAACAAGGTTTTGCCTTTTAAGAAAAATATGAAAACAAGCAAAACCTCTGAAGTGCATTTGCTGAAATGGGAAACACAGACAGTACACAAGTAGAGCCAGTGAGTGAAGTGAAATATATACTGTATTTGTAGAGAAGGAAAAATTCAAGCTGTGTTAAAAGGACAATAAAATGAAAATGAGAAAAAATATGAAAACATATTTAGCCATAAAAATTCTTACTTTTGATGTCTGTTTTATATTGAGCAGCATAATGTTATCAACTGACTATGATATTCAGAACAAAACAGAATAGTTTATAGCCAAAACAAGTCTTGGAAGACCCAGTCTTCAGTTTCCCATGAAATATTCTAAAATCACTAGAACAAGTGGGCTGCTAATTTTCTTCTCTGTTACAGCAACAGAAATAAAATCTGGCAGAGGACAAAATGGTTACCATACCCACAAAGAACATCTACTCATTTTGCTTCCAGCTGCTACTCATATCAAGTTTAAGAAGACACCCTTTTAAGTCTCCCAGAAGTCTCAAAAAATAAAAACAGGCAGAAAAAAGATGAGTATTGAGGACTGTGGGTGGGAAAACCATGTACTCAATTTGTTCCTGAAGCTGAAAGCAATATGATTATATTAGCAGATTTGCACTGATTCATCCACAAGAAGCAAGCATCACACCAAGCACAGAGCAGCCGAGCTGGTGACGATGGTCAGGTTAGCATGCTCAGGCATCTGGAGCCAGATGCTCAGAGTCAGTGCCCACTCTGATCTCCCTGCCTAACAGGATACTGCAGAAGATTTGTTTGCAGAGGGGAAGATGCATGGAATATCCTCGGAATTTAAATGGTGTTTTAGTTTGACCAAGGAAATTAAGTTTTTCAGAGAAAAGGCTTTTTTGTAATATAAGAGGACTTGTGCATTTCCGATCACCAGATGACAGTGAAGAAGCCCACACTATACCATCTCAAAATATGCCACTTTGGCATAGTGATTATTTTGAGCAGCAGGTAATTGAGATTGAGAGCTGCAACAGATATTCTCTACCCTCCCTGATCAGCAGCCTAAAGCAAGGTATCAATTTCTTTGTGTGAAAGTGACATAAATCTCCAAGCCCCATCCTGTGCTCCTATGAAAGGAGCAACCTTCATCTCTGGAGCGAGAGGGCTGGCACTGAGATGAGTCTATATAAACAAGGTTCCTGGGATAACCATTTCCCATAGTGTCTGGAGCTAGGTCTTAGTCACCTTCCCTCAGTTTATAACATTTTGTTACAATGGTGCACTCGCTTTTTGCCTATTGTTAACTTCCTTTCTGTGAAGCCTCTGGACATAAAAACATATTTCCACCAATCAAATAACTTTTCTCCTTTTAGCCTGTCTTTTGTCAACTTAATTTTTGTTCCTCAGCTACTGAACCTAATTTTCTGCCCTTCAGAGTAGCACAGTGTTGTGAGAAATGTCTGAGTTAATTGAATCTGTTTTCTGATTTTCCTAAGAGCGGCTTTCTTTTAGATTACAATGCCTCTTGGAACTCTTCCCTCTCCTGAGCCTAGATGCAGTTACAACAGTCACTGATGCAGTCTGAGAAGGTGTCAGAAATTAGCTCCTTATCACAAGAAGAAAAAGTTCAACAGTCTGACATCGCTGTATTCTCAGCGGCCAGGGTGTGTCTAAGAAACCCTGCACCCCTGACATGACAGTCTTGGCTCCACCAGCCACTGCAGGATACGCTAAGTTGATGCAATGGGATACTGGGTAGGTCTCCCAGCCTCACAGCTACCACCCCTTCTCGTTCCCTGCCATTTCCATAATAGAAGACAACCACTTTTCATTTCACAATTATTGATCGCAATCGTAAGACAAACACTTGTGAGAAGGGTTACACTAACAATCCCACACTGCTTTTTAAATAGTTAATGAGACCTCTTTCCCAATGAGAGATGCTAGTAAGCCTGCAGAGTATCACCCTTGGAGGAGGGACAGGAAACTAAGGTGGGGTCCAGTCATGATGAGGATCGATTTTACCTGCTCCTTAGTTTGGTCCAACATCAAACACTGCCAGGTTTCCACCCATCAATCCAAAGCAGTGACTCAGCATATTGCTTTCCAAATACTGTTGTAAAGGAAGTACAGTGATTAATTTACTCATTGCCCTCAAAGAGCTTTTAAACTGGAGGAAGATGCAAATGAAATTGCATAGTTATGCAGAGTAGAAGCATAAATGTATCCTAGCAATCCGCACCCTACACACACACACACACACACTAGCTACCCAAGGGTCCACAGCAACGTCCAAAGAGTAAAACGTGCAATTTCACATTCAGTCAAACGCACTTCTTATTAGGGGACATTTTGAGCATTCAAAAGCTGGTTCTGCGCTTGGTGTACCTGAATCAGAAAGAAAGTAAGACCCTTGCATTTCGTCTGGGGCTATCTCTTAAGACTATTTATCTCTCCAGGCATCATGGCACATGCCTGCAATTTTGGCAGTTAAGAGGTTGAGGCAGGAGGATCATGAAGCAGGAGTTCCACACCAGCCTGGGCTACACTGTGAGTTCAG
>RJWT010000697.1:0-59721 GCA_004365215.1 Cuniculus paca | reverse complement strand
TTTATGGGTGGCAGTTAAGATACTGTGCTTTAGAGGCCAATGAATAGAGTCTCATAACTTGTTCGAATGCTGTATACCTGCTGTGTGATCTTGGGTAGGATAATTATGTCTCTAAGTTTCAGTTTCTCCATTTGTAAAGTGAGATATTCCTAATTATTTGATTGGAGCCATTGTGAATTGCAAATGAAAAAATACATGTGAAGCACTTAAAATAGGCCTGGTTCATAGTAAGTGCTCAAAGCCTGTCAACTGCTGGCTTCATTGTCATTGTGTTAGCAGCAAAGCAACAGATTTGCAATTAAAAACTAGGGCTTGAACCTCGGCCTTACTGTTTACAAGTTACGTAAGTCAGGTACCACAGCTTTGGTTCCACATCTATAGAACAGGGTGTTCACAATATAGAAAGGACAATTTGAAAAAAAAAAATGTGAGATGCTAATTTTAAAATTTTAACAGTATCATGAGAATATCAGTTGTTATTTTTGTTATAATTATTATGATGATTAATTGACAACTAGTAAAATTACCAGGTTATAAATGAAGATGATAAATCCTGAATTTTAGCAATGACATTTCTTTTTCTGATAGTTTATTATTTATAAAGCCTTTCGCTATTCTCATTTTTCTCAATCTCATTATAATTCCAGGAGCAAACAGGTATTATCCCGTATTATAGAGAGGTTCTGAAAACTTAAATTACTTAGTCGAGGTTGATCTGTAGCAGAACTTGAATTAGGGCAACGTGTTCTGACTCCTAGCTCAATGTTTTTTCAACTCCATGATGCCAAGTTAAATATTTAGAAGTTTGGAAATATTTCAATCTTAATTCTCCACTTAATTGTTTCCTGGAATTGTAGTCACTACCTCCCTCCAATAAGATAGCAGTGTTTTTATGTGTCATTTTTATATTATATGTTTACAATGGTGTATTTCTAAGTTTCTGTGATTGTAATTACTTGAAAAAAAAAGTCAGTTCTATGGCATTACATTCTCACAATTTCTAAATAGCTTATATTATTTTTCTGTATATTGTTCTCTTGTCACTGCGATCTGTAATTTAGTTATGTTTTGTGAACATCAATATAACCCAGGGGAAAGAAGTGATGTAGGAAAGACGCATGAATATTCCTGGAGCAATTTGCTCTACGTATGCAAGAAAAAAGGATTAAATCTCTACTTTATTTCATATAACAAATAAAAATGAGATGCATTAAAGGCCTAACTTTAAAGAGCAAATTAGAAAACTTAAGAGTTAATGTATTCATAACATCAGAATAAGTAAACAATTTTAAAGTGACCATGAAACCTCAAATAATCAGTAAAAATGAATGCATTTTTAAAATTAAAGTTAAAATCTGTGATATGAAAAGAAAATAACCATAAACAAAGTTAAAAGTAAAAATTTAAGCAGATAATGAGAATAGAAAGATGCACTTGAAATTTAACAAAAACTGAATAGTAACCAGACTCTGTGAGGAACTAATCAAAAAGAAAAGGTCATACTGAGTAAAAGAAATGATTAGAAAGTTCAGTAAAGAGGTGTAACAAAAGACTAATAACAGGCAAAATATGCCCAACTCATTACAATGGAAAATACAAAGGAACAATAATATGGTATCATTTTATACCTATGAGTTTACCAAAATGTAGGTATTTTTCAATATTAAGTGTTAACTAATACTATAGAAATACTTCAGAAATACTGTCATAATAATCTGTGGTGGGAGTGTAAGTTGGTATAACCACTTTAAAGTAATTGATGATACCACTTAATCTCTAGCACTCACTTCTTTGTTGAAGTCAACCAGAAAAGACTGGTATACACTTCCAAATTATAAAATACAAAGGATTTCTCCTCAGTTCTCAAAGGTCTTTTTTTTTTTTTTCAGTAACTGATATCAGGGTTAGGGGAGAATCAACTTCTTCCCAGCTGATGTCCAGATCAGCCAAGTGTAAAACTGCAGGTTCATTTTAGGAGTTGGTATTCTTGCCCATCTCTATTTATCGAATTTCAGATCCATAATGAAGAATTGGGAAAAAGTTTGCCCTAGATCCAGTACTAAGAAAGTATTCTAAAAAGTACCTGCTGTCAATCTGAAGTCCCAGTTTCCCTGGTCGCTATGTTGGTATTTGATGAACCTGGCATCCTACAGCATTGAGAAGCAGCTCCTGTGTATGCTTCTCTTCTCTCTGTTTTCTTTGGCCCTAAACTCTCCTCTCTCTATCTTTATCATCTCACTTTCTGGCGGTGTACTTGTTCTTGACTTTTTCCTCCCCTTGCCAGCTTTGTCCATGTCCTCTTCTCTTTTCTGTGGCACCTACTGCCTGGAGATAATGCCTGTATTCAGAAAACCATGTCTTCCATGCTGATGATTCTGGGCATTTCTCCTTGGTCTTGACATTTCTACCCAGCATGTATTTCCCAGTGTCTCACAGACCCTTCAGTCTTTTTGAGCTGCAGCCTTAATAATCCTCTGGTTTTCTGACCCCTTCTATACCTATAGAGTCAGCTCCTCCCCAATCAGATTTTCTCGGTCATTCACCAGATGCAAAATCACAGGCTCTCTGGTGTTTTCATTTTTTAAACTCTTGCTTCACCCGAAAGCCCTGCCAATCCTCCCTGCCATACACTGGTTTATTTTAAGTTAATACTTGTGGAGTGAGTGACTCATGTCTCCTGGGTTTATTTCTTTCTCTTCTGTCATAGCCACTTGTATATTAACATGATTTTGTTCTCTTTCTGATAACTGCAGCCTGAAAAAGTTTTCTCTTCAAGCTACTCTCGAGCTCCCTGTAAACTAATCTACATATGATATCATTTTAAATAAGAAAAATATTTTTCAGCAGGTAATACATCTACATGAATTAAGACACAAAATATTGAAAAAGGTGTGTTGGAATCTGCAGGGTTCATTCAATATCCTCTCTTTTGCTTACCTAACTTTGCAACTAGTAGAAAAATAGGTACAGAAGTCAGCAAGATAGAGATACAAAGCAAGGTGAAATAATAAGGCCTGGTCTAAAATGTTTTAGGAACCTATCATGGGTGTTTTACATTAGCTGACAAAGGAAGGAAAACAGAAAACATCAGAGATGAGGGGAATTTTTAGAGGACTAGCTTTGAAGGGTTGTATATCACTTCCGGCCACATTTAGTTGGCCAGTCTTAGGGCCCCACCTGACAATAAGGAAATGTAGTCAACATGTCTGGCCAGGGAAAAAGGGAAATGGAGCATGTGAGCCCATTGCACTTTCAGCCTCGTATGCCAGATATGCATTTTTACACTTTGCCCTTTTGACTTCCCGATAAATTTTAGAGAGCAACCATATCATCATGGACAGTTTCTTCAGCTTTTCTAACAGTCTCTGAGAATCTCTGTTATGAGTTATATTACAATATATTTAACCAGTCCAGGGTCAAATCATCCTCAGTGTTTTGTTTTGTTTCCCATCCTTTCATCCACAGTGAATGTATTTGTACTTATATCATTCCACAGATATACAAGTTTATTTTCAGGAAAAATTCAGAGTAAGTGTTGCTGAATCAAAGAATATAGACAGTCAAGTTACTTTTCTTAGAGGTCACACAAATTTATATTCACAACAGACATTTTGTTATTTATTCCTACTTATAGAAAATTTCTTAACTTTTCTTCAATTCTGAAAGAGATTAATTTAAATTCATTGCTAGCGGACTTGAGAGAAACTTGCAATCTGGATAGTACCCACTCAATAGACTTTACCGCCTCCTCTCTCCCTTAGCATCCTGTATTACCTATTTCTGTTTCCTGAATATGTCTGTGCTTCCTATCCACAAACATTGCTTCAACATTTTCTTTCAAGTCTGCACCAACCAAAACATTTTAAATTCATTTTCATAGCTAATCTTTAAAAGCAACTCTAGGATGTAGATATTTTCATAGTTATAGTGCAAATGAAAAAAACTGAGGCTCTAAGATATCGTTAGGTGACCAATCTAACCAGTAGATGGTATATTTTACTAAGCATTCTGAGTTTATCCTTGTTTCTCTCACTTTGGTGCTTCTCCATGCAAAACAACTTAAGACAGAGTAAAGAAAATGCATACCCTTGAACAATTTTAGGTATGTCCCAAAGCTGCCTGCCCTAACTGAGCCAAGCTGTCTTTGAAGTCTCCTATTTGTATTAGAAATGCATACAGCTCTTGAATTTCATTTTTAAATACATCTGCATTTATTTTAATATTTAAAATGATTTAAATTACTTCCTACCAACTATAACTGAAACTCCAGGAAGCTGCCAGCTTCCTCTGTGACTTGGGAAACCTTGTCCACTGGCCCCAGGGAAGCCAAAAGATCAGAGTTCTGGGTGCTGGTGCTTCATGGGTGGATTCACCTCCCCATCCTTCAAAACCCAGCTCATTTGATGCTTCAAAATCAAGCATTCCTGCAGGGTCAAAAGCCCAGAGCAGTGTCTCTGTCCTGCAGAACTCAATACCATCTTACATGAGTGCCTTATTTCTACGATTGTACACCATCTTTCCTTTCTTTATCTATAATCATCATAAAATCAATTTGTATCCTTTATAGTTTCTTCATATTCCTTACAGCATGAAGAGGCTTGCTAAATTTTTAATGAATAAAGCATTGAAGGGAATTAAACACATTATTGTGGTTACCATTTGTACTTTAAGGAATCAGCAATAGCCAAAATAACAAAAGCCTCGTTCTTAGTTCTAAATCTTGCTTAAAGTAGTTATGTTAGCCCAGTGTTCCCTTGTAAAGCACATTTTTAGCTTGCCCATGCATATACATTTAATTCCCAGTGATATCCCTGTCACATTGATTGACACTGGGCATGCCATTAATTTCTTCTCCAGTCTCTGGAAAATGGGGATAACTGTGTTTGCCAGCTACCACTCAGGAATGTTGTCAGAATTGATGAAACAATGCTTTTAAAAGACCTCTTTGGAAGGACTATGCCACATAAATCACACTTGCTCACCAGGGTGGTTATTTTAGTGCCTATTTATTTAGTAGTTCAGCAGAACACTGATATTTCTTCTCAAATAAGTCATATTGAGTCACTGTGTGCCTTAATAGTCAGCTGCAAATAGAATTTTGTATTGATAAACTTATGATGATCTTGGGAATCAAACTGGTGTATCATTCTACTCTTGGAAATTTTCTAGTTCTTTATCACCATGTACACATATCAGGGTGATTTCTAGCCAAATAATTGTGTATATATGGGGTAATATTTAAAATACATTGCATCATTCTGAACATATTGATATCTCCATATTATCTTTAATATTTGAATTCTACAGTTAAAAATCTCACTGGTTTCATAAAACATGCATCATGCTTTCATCTCAGTCTTAGGTCTGTTCCAAATTAGTCACACCTTGTAGTATAATAGAACATTTAAAAAGTAAATAGAATAAATTTTAAATTCTGGTAACCATCTATAAATACACTGATTGTCACTAGCCACAAGTGTTTAAAGTAACATTTTAGTCCTTCGGTTGCATTAGCTATAGGTCAGGTGCTTAAATTAATAGGTCACATGGTTAGTGGTTACCATATTGTACAGTCCAGTTGTAGAGTATTTCCATGGTCACAAAAGTTTCTGTTGGACAGAGTTTGTCTGGAAGATTTGCATCTTAAAGGACTAAAGTTCTTTTACTGAAAATGCTTAGCTTTTTGCTCTTTTCCTTCGTCCTGTGACATAGATTTATTTACTTCCTTCATACTATAAAAAAAAAAAAAGAAATTTCATTGTTGAGGCTTTGCAAACAGCCTCACCTCTGAAAATACAGTTTGAACCCAAAGTCTGAGAAAAATGACATGTGGAATTCCCATCAGGGTGTTGGTACAGTGGCAGATCCAGTCATTTCTGAGAAATTGTCTGGGTTTGGAGTTACTCCCAGAACTCTGATTTAGCAGTTCCTAAGCTTACAGCAAGTCTGAAAGGAACACAAATCTATTTTGTATATACAAATAAATGCTCGTATATTGCATACCGTTCTTAGCCTGCCAGTTTCATCTGGATGCTCCAGAAAACATAATTCAATAGCACATTAGTTAACCTGCATGCAGGAAATGGAGCATTCTGATTATTGAAATGTTCTTGTTGAGTGATTAACCCAAATTTTGCAGACTAACTGCTGAGGCAAGGGATTTTTCTGCCTGGGGGTTGTGCTACTGTGTTTCTGTCTTCCAGATAATCGCAGCTGAGTTGCTTCATCCCTCCAGCATGCAAGAATACATCTCTATGCTAAAAACTGTAAATATACAACTTTCTATATTCCCAAGGAAGCCTCATAAGAAAGATAGATCAACAATTGTGTATCTGATAATCTTAGAATAGAGAAAAAACTTAGAAGAAAAATTAAAATCTTCACACATTTTAAGCAATTGCATAACCTTCCAGAGTTCTTGTAAAGTTTGTTTTTTACAAAGAATTGAAAATTTCACATATTTTATTTTCTTGGTAATAAATACTTACAAAGTGCTTACTATATGTCAGGCATTTCTGCAAAACCTTTACAAATATTAATTCATTTAGCTCTTATAACCACCTTGTTTTTAGCTACCACATTGCTATGTTCAGTATGAAGATGAGAAAACTGAAGCATAGAGACCTTAACCAGTGATGGAACTCAAGAAGTTGGGATAAGAATCCAGGCAGCTTGGCTCTGAGTGTCCACCCTTTAAAATCACTCCAGATAATTTATGTAACTGAACCTAGATCATGAGCTGAAATGGTTTGTTTTTATCTGACTCCATCTTCATGCATTAAAAGCTAGAGGTTCAGGAGCTAAAAAGTGAAGTCAAAATACTAATGCTTCTGGCCAAAAGCAGTTATTAAATTTCTGGACCCAAAGGAAGATGTCTTAAGAGGCCAAAATAAATTATAAAACATAATTATAAATTATAATTAGCCTGGTAAGCATGGACTAATTAAGAATAAAATAATGTAACATGTTTGTTTTATAATGGGATGAATCATCATTTTTAAACTTTTGTGTTGATTATTGCACTCAGTGGGACTTTTTTGACTCATGCTTTTCAATGAACCAATATAAAAAGGAAATAACTAGAGTTAAATCTTGTCTGCATAATACAAGGTATACCATTTTTCTTAAACTCTGGAATGTGAGACAGTGAGAGGAAACAGCAATTAATGAGCCATCACTACTTAGCAGCCCTTAGGCTTTCTTAGTTATATAAGTGATGTGGTGGATTGAAAACCGGTGGTCAACTTAACACCAGCTGAAGTGAATCAGCGTGGTGCTGCATGTAGATGGTCCACCTGAGGACTGTTGCCAGCATAAAAAAAAGAGAAGTGGAGAGGAGGAGTGTAGCATTGTGGGTTCTCCTAAGTGTTGCTGTTGTTTGGAGCTGTTCAGTCTCCAGGAGAAGCTTGTTACACTGGCTTTCTGATATGAACTTGGTTGTTGTCATTGGCCAAGGAGCTTGGGACCTTGTTGTCCCTGAGAATGGCTGCAGTTTACTTTGGGGAGTTCTGGTCTTTACCACTTCCTGACTTGGGAGGGGAAGATGTGTGCTGTTTAATCTTCTGGAGAAGCTTGTTACGCTGGCTTCCTGATACGAACTTGGCTATTCTTATCGTTAGAGGAGCTCAGGACCTCACTGTCACTGAGGATGACTGTGGTACTTTTTGGAGGGGCCCTGGTCCTTATTTTGAGCATCACTTCTTGGCTCCAGTGCAGAGCCCTCAATTTACTGGCCTGGATCCTTCACCCCACTGGCATAGACTTCCTAGCTTCCACTGCTGGCCTTGGGACCTTCCCAGCACAGATCTGTGAAACAGACTTACTTCAGTCATTGTCATGGGTTCTAGGTGTCCAGTTGGACAAATCAAATCCTTTCACATACCTACTCCAACCTTATGTTGGTATCTTTTCCATTTAAAATCACCTCCCAGCACTTCCCAATCTCACATTCCTGTCTTTGGTTGCTCTGCCCAGCTAGCCTGGCCTTCTGCGACATTATCAAACACATGCAGGCACTTCCTACCTCAGATCTGTGCATGTGTTACTCTGTCTGCCTGGGTTTCTCTTCCCTCATCTCATCTCCTGTTTGGTCCCTTTTCTGTTTTTGGATCTAAGTTTACATGTCACCTCCTCAGGGAACCCTTCCTGACCACCATACCTAGACCCAAACTCTTTTTATATCTGTCACTCCCCTTTGATCATTTTCTTCACAGTACTTACTATAACTCAGAGTTATTATTCATCAGTTTAGTTCACAGGTAGTTAACTAGTTGGTTTCATCTGTGTTCACTATCTGGAAGTTTTCAGAGGGCAGGAGCTTGGTTTTGGTCACCACTCTGTCTTGGTGTCTAGCACAGATCCTGGCACGAGGAATTTGTTTTTGAGTATTATGCAAGCAAATTAATTTTCCCACCTGATAGGAGCCAGTCATTTTTAGAAAATGACACTGAAGTAAACTGTCTAAAGTCAGTTACTTTGTTTATGACTCTTCTAACAAAATCCCCTCAAGAACAGCAAGCTATTGGGAGAATAAATCTTAAATAGTTCATAATGGCAGAAGAGGAGGTAGACTCACTCTTTTTACAGTATGTAAGTATACTAGAGTATATAAGAAGGCTTTGGAGACAATAACCTGCATCTAGAATCCCAACTCCATCAATTACTAGCTGCCTGACCTTGACAAGCCAAAACCTCTCTAAGCCTCTGTTTCCTTCTCTGTAAATGAATTTATGCACCATTTGATCTCTAATGCTTAATATGCAGCCTGGAATGGTGATCTAATGATGAGCCAATGAAATGCATGAATTCATCCTCTTTTTTTTATTTTCCTGTGAAGACTAAATGAAATGCAGCACTTAGAATATTCAGCGATGTGCCTCAGGGAACGTAAGCACATGGACTACTAAGGAGACATCGCTTTCTTTCTTCTTGCTGACCTCCTCCTTTTTCTCAGGTGTTTGAGCATAAGTAGTATCCATACTATAATGCCCTGGTTTTGGATAAGCCATGGAAAAGCTTGAGAAAGTTGAGGAATATTCTTACACTTAGGACTTCCCAGGCACTCTCTCCAACCAGTGAATAAACTACACAATGTATTGGTCAAGTACTGAACTAGTTATCATGTGAAGAAACATAGCAATATAAGGACAAGTTTCTAGCTAAGGAAGTTCACCTTTTAGCAGAAGAAACTAGAATAACATGGGTGAGGCCATTATTAAGACAAGAAAGCATAAGTACATATGCCTGATTAAAAGCAAGGCTGGGAAGAAAAATCTGTTATTCTCCTTCTTCCTGTAGGTAGACCATCATGTTAAATGCTCAGAGATGGGTGCATCAGGTAGGCTAAATTTTAGAAAACTGGCCTTACCTCGTTTCTCCAGAAGGGAGAGCTTATACATGTACCAGTCCTTGACTGGTGGGCCCAAGAATCATCACCTACTGAAAGTTAGCCAGTCTATGACCATGCCAGTGCCTGAGAGGCCCCTAGTCCTAGTATGAAAGGATGAACTAAGTCCATTACTTCCCACTTCTCATGGATGGGATGACACTGGAAGACCAATAATATATTAGGCAATGAACTAGGCACTGGGGAGTGGTTGAGGCTATACAGAATTGACTAAGGCACTGCTGTGATCCTTGATAAGCTCCCAATTTAATGGGGGAAATGGTCAAAAACAAATCAATAATCATACAAAATATGTCATGAAACACAGATGCTGCAAGGAAGGCCCAACATGTTGAAAAAACACAGAAAGAATATGATCAATTTGGCCTGGGAGATCAAGCATATTTTAGAGGAAAATAACTTGAAATCTGCTTCAGAGAGGAGTAAGACTAAAGGCATACAGGAGAGGAAAGTACAAATTACAGTTGTGAAATTCATACATGTGAAAGATTTGATGAGTGCTTTAATGGTACAAAAGTTTTAGCCATGAATTAATAAATGGTAGTATGTGTATAAAAGAGATTGAGGGAGGGAGGAAGGAGAAAGATAACAGGTATAGTGAAGCAGGGAAAAGCAAGGACAGTTTTGAAGTTTAAATGAAATCTTATTTTCAGATTACCAAGCAATATAATAGATAGTGGATTCAAGAATTTATATAACTCATTTCATTTGTACTTTGTACTAACTTGCACATGGTTTTTGGCCAACTTGGTTTTAAAATTTAAATAAAAAGCAAGAAAGAAATGCAACAAAATTTATTTTCATTTTCAAATGTGTTTTCCACAATCTGGAAAATATTTGTAATTTTGGAATAGGAAAAGTGGAGAAAATTAAGTCCAAATTTTTATAATTTTTTTTTTACTGAGGGAAAACAGTAAATAAATCCTACTGAAGCCAAAACAGCTGAGCACTACTTAAACCTTATATCAGAAAAAACTGTAATGAAAACATTTCAAATGTGAGGAATTAATACCCAAAAGAAGCACTATAATAGTGCTGATGGATGTAATGGTTCAGTCACAAGGGTGAATTTTGTGTTGTCTCCATAGCATAACAAACTAAAGGTGTTAGTGGGATCCAAAATGCACAATACATATTGGGAAAGAAAAAGGGGAGGAATTATCTAAAAAGGGAAGGAAATGACCACTATTAATCTATTATCATGATTTGAAATTCAGATTGTCTTCATTGTTCTGATTAGTTTCATTTTATTCTGATTTGTTTGATTTTATTATACTTGATGGCATGGACAGCTATTTTAAAGATAACAAAATACATAATTGCAGCCATCAAGGATGTCCAATTATCTTGTTTCGAAACCTGTATGGCTTTCATTGTTTGTTTTGATTGATTTTACTCTATTCTGTGTGGTTTGATTGTAATATGTCTGAAAGTGTAGGCAACTATTCTGAAGATAACAAATATTATGGTAGCCAATGCTGTTTTGCTAGTGTCTTGAAATTCTGTATTGCTTACATTGTTCTGCTTTGTTTGTTTTGTTTCTTCTGTTTTAGTTTGTTGTATTTTGTTTGATTTTACTTATCCCTGACGGCATGGGCAGGTATATTGTAAATAACAAGAGGCATTATGGTAGCCTTATTGATTGCTTTTTACCCTGTTTAAAAGTCACATACCATGTTCATTGCTTTGTTTTGATTGACTTTACTCTGTTTTGTTTTGTTTGGTTGTACTTTGTTTTGTTTTGTTTGGTTGTATACTTTTCAAAATTAAAAAAAAAAAAAAGAAGAAAATTTTCCCGGAGAGCTCTCATTACATTTTGGTGGCTGCTGTTAATATAAGCGATAAGACAAAAATTATAAATTTTGCATTTAAAATATTACTTTACATTACACTGCACTTGTGAATTTCCCAATTTTCATTTCCACCTATTTTTATCTCTAAGAGTGTTTGCATGCCCCACACAAGCTTAGCAAAATTGACTATAATTGTGTTTTAAAAATACATTTTAATGGCCTAAAAAAAAATATTTCTAACTGCTCTTTTCTCTTTTCTGGCAGATGACATTTGACCCAGAAATTTTCTTCAATGTTTTATTGCCACCAATTATATTTCATGCAGGATACAGTCTAAAGAAGGTAAATATATAGAGACTATTTTCTTTTATCATTAAGTGGAGAAATTACCAGTACTAATGACAATAATTATTTTATAGACCTGCCTATTTGATAAAAAATATCATTATCTTATGTAATAAAGAGTCAGACTTTACATAGTTAGAATTCTTCTAAGCTTACCTTGTCCAACATGCAGGTCATTGGCCAAATGCAGTTCTTGAACCCATGAAATGTGGCTCATCTGAATTGAGACACTCTTTTAAGTGTAAAATATGCACCAGATTTTAGAGATGGCATTCTAAAAAACAGCATATAGTATCACAAAAATGTTTGATACTGATTTCATGCAGAAATAATAGTGTTTTCCATATATCGATTTAAAAACAAAAGATTATCAAAATTCATTTCGTATTTTAAAAATTTGTTTTAATATGGCTACCAGAAAATTTTTAAATGCCATATGTGGCTTGCATTATGCTTCTATTGGGCAGTATTGTTCTAGATGATAACTGAAGAGTTTACTTATTAATTAACATTATGTTTATCCATCTGGGTATAAACTCAAGAAGGCTACTATTGTCATACAGAGAATGTTCAGCTGTGCAGTTTCTATGCACTTGCTGATGATACATATGCATGGCCTGACCTTGCACGTTTCATAGATTGAAAATTAACGTAAGAGTTTAAGTGTTGGCATTCCCCATGCTGCAGAATGAGGCTCTCGCCTGTGGATTTCTGAGACAAAAAGTAATTCATCTGCTTTTCTGCTGCCCACCCTCCACTCACGGATTCTTGAGCTCTCCTCTCTTTGGCCTGTTATTTCCAGAAGCCAGACAGCTTCTGCATTACAGACCTGATGTTTTTGGTGTGTACTCCAGGCTCCCTCTTGTTGTCAGTGCTGGCCACTCAAATCTCACTAAAGAAGTGGAAGGAAGATTTTCTAAGCAAGCATTTGAAGAGATTTAGAAGGCTGAATTTACTTAGGTCATCTTTTCCCATCCCCAGCCCCAGTACAAGACATCATTTTGTTTTTGATTCATTAATTATTCAGGTTTTGAAAGTTTGGTTTCATGACATTCAGAAGACACATAAAAGAGAAGCCAGTGATCTAATAAAAACCAAAAGGCAACTTACATAGAATAGTATTTTTAAAAATGTTGAAGATGTTACATTTACAACAAAACTTACTGAAAACTATTTCCTATATTAATTGTCCCAGAGTCCTGGGCAGACATTTCCCCAACCCCTTCTCTTCCTCTCAGGTGCAGCTAATTGGGGCAGTTGTCTCATCCCTACTCTGTCATCTTCCAGCGGGATTTTCCTTTTTTCCCTCTGTCCCTTGCAAGAAAGTCACTTCCTCTTTATGGACACAGCAATGTCAGAAATGAGGCTCCAAAAACAAAATTTGCCTAAATGGTAGGGGAAAAGAAGACCTGTGAAAAGCATGCAATTATTTTTATTTCCTATTACACTAAGAACTGCAGATGTACTCTTATGAAATATATTTTTTTTCTCCCCAGAGACACTTTTTTCAAAACTTAGGATCTATTTTAACATACGCCTTCTTGGGAACTGCCATCTCCTGTATCGTCATAGGGTAAGTGACATTCAGAGCCCAAGGCGAAATTCCAGGTGACTAGGAGGTCAGTGATCTGCAGGAGGGTTCTCAAATTTCCTGCGCTCTTGCTGGGTGAACCAATTATCTTTTTTTTTTTTTTTTTGAGTATATCACATCTGGAATTTTCGTTTTGTTTTTTCTTTTCTTTTGTTGCCATGCCGGGGATTGAAGCCTGGGCCTTCTGAGTACCAGGCAAACACTTTCCTACTGAGCTACATCCTCAGACCTAGTATGTCACATTTTTACACATTTTGCCCAACTCAGTTCCAAAGTTTACGTGTCTTACTAGAAACACAAGCTTCAAATTAAAGAAAACTGCAATTGGATGGTGGGATTTTCTCTGTGAATTCTGGACTTCTGATTTAGAGAATGTGGATCACTTGACTTGAGTTATGTGAAGCATATTGTGTTATTTTTAGCTTGAATAATGTGCTGCATTATTTTTTCCTTCACGTTTGTAAGGCCTTATCTGTATTTGACAGGAGTACAATAGTAACTGTGTCAAAGGTTTTCTTTCTAAAGGGAAGTTTACAAGAGAGCAGTCTGAAACAGATATGTCCAGATATCAGCAGAGCTTTTTAATGCTGGGATGGCTTTTTAGAAGATGCACTGTAGAATGTGGACATTTTTCTCTCAATATATTTTATTGGTTATGTCACTGAACCCTAAATCAAACAGTAGAGATTCTGGCCTGCACCTCATCATAAAGCAAATTGTGGTCCAAAATGGTGAAACCTGTCCGATTCAGTTATAATCCTAAACAATACATTAAAGTTCACTGCAGAAAGAATGTCCGACTGCAATAACTGTGATGATACAGATGTCTTAAATTGTCTAATACGGCCAACTCTACCCTTGATTCTTACTGTTCAACTGCTGGCATCCCCCATGCCACAGAATTGGGCTCTGGCCTATAGGTTTATAGCTGTTACAACCCTGGACAAGAAACGGATGCTGAAAACACATCGGTGACAACCCCAGCCCTTCTGCTTGGAGTGTTGAGTGTGTGCCAGTGGAAGGCTGAGGAGATGTCTCTACTCAAACTGAAAGTAAGGGGAGTCTGAGTTAAAGGTTCTGCCAAAGTTTTGTTAAGTCAATACTGAAACAACCTGACTATGTAACATGAAAATATCCAGCATGTGCAAGGCAGAGAATAAGTTAAAGATTTTAGCACCTAAGGGTGGACGTTTCCAAGAAATAAGAGAAGAGTAAAATATGCCATTGTAAGAAACAAGAATGTTTATCTATGCTGTTAATCTTGATTTACAATTTTCGAAGCTTTGAATGAGAGGGTCCATACTTAAATTCAGACCAAATTTATACTTTTGTAATTGGTGAACCACCCCCCAAATCAGATATACTGAAAATTTAGGAAATGATTGGCTATATTTTTCTAAGAAATTAATGATGATAAGAACAATCACAGACATTTATTGATTATAAATAACATGCCCTTTAAAAAGTTATTTAAATAGATTATTCCATTTAATCTTTAAAATAATACTATTAAGTAGATATTACTTATTAACCTCATTTAATAGATGAAACAATTGAATTACAGGGAGAATAACCCAGTGGGATGGTACAGAGCTGAGATTAGTAACTAGGTTGGCTCCAGAATCAAATTCTTAATATAAAAAAATTAAAAACCAGTTTTAGCTCATTGAATATTATCACTAAAAAGTCAACTCACCCAATCAATCTGTATTCACTCATGTTTAAATCGATATTTACATATGTTTCTTCATCAGCCCAAAGGAATTATCATAAACATGGGAGACTTTTATTTGGGAATTTTGTTCCTGGCTAGCATGGGTCCTTGCTTTAGTAGAAATGGAAATTGAAACTAAAGCACAAGTTTACAGAAAAAGAAGCTTTAATTGGAAAGTTAGAGGAAAGATAAGAAAGGATTCTAGTTTATGTAGCTAGCTAGCAAGGGCATACTCTGACAGAGGGGTTTAGACTAGCCCTACAGGAGGGCACCTTTCAAGGATTAGGTGATGAGCTGAGGTCAGGTCGATCATTATCTCAGTTCTAGTGCTGTAGCTTTGGGATCCTAATGACTGACAGATGGCTCTGTTCCCAGGAAAAGATTGTCTCCATCTGTGGTGGTCTCAGTCATGTGGGGCTCAGCCTTTTCTGGAATCCAGGTGGTCACAGGTTTAGGACAATGGTTGGAGCTGCCTGGTTGCAGCTGAATATCCCTGAAAACCTGTTAGTTTGGTGTTCTGAAACTAAGGGGAGGAGATCATATAAATTCAGAGGCTAGTTCCTAGAGACATTCCCCAAATGTTCAACATACCCCTATGCAGAACTGAGAGGAGATTTACAGTAAAAAAGGATACAAAATTGTCAAGCTTTATTCTACTTTTAGTTGCCTTCTAGACATTTGTAGGCCTAGTGAAGAATCATTATCAAAAATTGATTTTAAATCATTGACTATCTCAGAAGAAAACACAAATTATATGTTTAATGAATAGCAGTTAAGGACCCAGGTTCCTGCCTGTTCCCCATCTCTGTGGTGGTCTCTGACCACATCACAACTACATCACAGCCATAAAAATCTCACATTTTTAAGCAGAAGAAGAGATGTCCAAGTTTATACAGATATAGTTGCATGATCCAGGCAGGAGGAAGGACATGGGATATCCAGATGAACTCTGTGAGAATGATTTCACAGAGTCGACGAATCCTTGGAAGTCAGTTCATGGAAAAGCATGAGACAGACTTTGCATGTTGCTGAGTTCATTAGTTGCAGTGTTGGGTGGGGGGACTTTGGATAAGGTTCCATGTTGAAGAGTAGGCTTCCCACAGCGGTGTCAGAGGATGTAAGATTGGGGAGTCTGGGGAATCAGTGACAGAAGGCCAGGAAGCCTGGGATCAGTACAGAATGAGATGTTGAGTTCATGGAATGTGAGCTGTGGGACTTCAGTGAAACTCACATAGGGGGCCAAAGTCTTTCAAGGTCTTCTGTACCAAGTCAAACTATGGGCTGGTTTTAGAGTTGCACTTAGAAACTTCACAGAAATTGAAATCACTGAGTTCTTAAATTTATTTACTCGCTATCATTTCAATACTTAAATGTAAACTAGATTTAGTTGCCAAGTATGGTGCTGCATACCTGTAATCCCAGCACTTGGGAGGCTAAGGAAGGATCAGCGTGGATTCAAAGACAGCCTGGAAAACAGCGAGACACTATCTCAAAGAATAAAATAAAACTGACTATGAAAATAATTTCAAAGAGAGTGATGAAACCTTTTTCTTATTGGAAGTGGTTGGAAGGAAGATTTAAATCCATTTTACCTCTTTGGATTTATTGGACTCTTGGTAACTCATGCAGGAAAACCTGAATTTATAAACACAAGGTTGTTCACATTATTCATGTCGGTATTCCTCAAGACTATTGATTTTCCTGTTGGACTCCTTACTATACATATCACACAAAGGCCATGCCTAATATCTCTGTCCATTTGTACATGAGGTGTAGGCCTGATGTAGATGCTCTTTCTTTGCATGTAATTGTGAAGGCATTTATGCAAGCATTTGATAAGTAGAGAAATTAAAAACATGAAATTCAGTGGCATGATTATTTCTGAGGAGAGGGAAACAATGGAATTGAAAGAAGTACATAAGAGAGATTAGTATTTGATAATGTTCTGGCTCATGGGTTGGGGTGTTTTTCCAGGTATCCAAAGTATTATTATACCATATACAGCAATGTATATATATCTGCTGTATATTCTCTTGCTTGCATCAATTATATTAAGAAGAAAACGAAAAGAACACAAATAAAAGGAGCTATTTAATAGATTTTTAAAACTCCGCTAGATTATGGTGCTTATTTCTATTCTTGGGAAATTGATTCTTCTATTTTTTTTCTGTGTGTTTTTAATAAGAACAACTAAGGTTGGCAGGCAGCAGCAGAGAGGCAAAAATGTCAACAATGTATTTGCCAGTGTCCCCGGGTTAGCTTGTGTCACCCCAAAGCTCCATACTTATGTTTGCATTCCTCCCATCTATACCACTTCATTCTTCTTGATCCCTGCCCCTCCCCCCAGCTGTGTTTTTTTCACTGGCTCTGGAGACTGTCAGGGCTGCCACTCTCTGTAACTCCGTTTTCTCCATGCCGTGGAACAGTGGAGCTCAGGAAGGTGTGTTGAGTTAGACTGGAAGGCCTACATCTTTGTGCATTCATTTATGCTCTGGATTCCGAGCTGACAGTAATAGCTGTCACTGGCGTCAAAAAGAAAAATAAATACAGTATACTGCCTCCAAGACACAGCCAAATTAAAGAAAAAAAATCTCTAATCTGTCAAGTACAGCCAGAGCTGCTTAGCAGTGTGGCTTTTCATCTCCATATCACAGTGCCATGGGCTGTATGAGAAGAGAGTGGATGCAAAGAGAGTGAAGTTTATAGGGAAAAGAAACAAAAGGTGGGATGGAAGAGACTGTGGAAAACATCAAAGATGTCTGGTGGTAAAAGAGGTCAGCCCCTAAAGCCATAGTAATGTACATGTTATTCACCAATCTCATCCTCTCTCCATGGCCTCAGACAGTGTTGGGAATAAGAACGACAGAGAAAGAGAAACAAGCTCTGAGAGAATTTAAAAGAGAAACAAATAAAACACCTCCAAATTAGGAAAAGAAATGTTGAAGAATGATTATGTAGGATACCCTGGTAAAGGAAGAGAAATGCCTAATAATGAAGGAAAGGTACATAAATAATTGAAAGGTATTCTGGAAATGCCTTATTAAGCTTCCTCTATTTTAATAAGCCTTATTATCAAACGTTCTGTCCTAAGGATTCTAACCACTGGATTCCTTTTATGTGAAATATTCAAATCTTGGATGTACCCAGTTTACCTTCATACTTTAGCAGTCTCAGATGTAAAGTCAAATTTTTTTTCAATTTGACCAAAGTCTTATGAAAGACATAGTAAATGCACACAGCATTCTACACACAAACACACACACTAATTCCATTAAAGTAAATGGTAAAGGGGGTGTGTGTTTGTTATCTGTTGGTATCTAACAAACCACCCCAAGACTTTGTATCCTATGACAACAACCATTTTAGTAGTTCATAGTTCTGTGCCAGTTAGGCTCAACTAGGCAGTTCTGTGGTTCCCATCTGAAGTCACTCATGTAAGCAGTCGTCTGTGACTGGGTTTGGATGGGTGGTCTAAGGAGGGGATCACTCATATGCCTCTTAGTTGATTCTGACTTCTGGCTGATTAGCCCAGCGGCACAGATGAGATGACTCACCTCTTTTTCATTAGCCTCCCATTCCTGAGAGATTGGCTGTGGACACTCCATAAGGTTTTAAGTCAGAATTCCAAAATAGTGGGAACAGAAATACAAGGTCTTCAGGCCCAGTCCCAGAAGGCAAGTAACCCCACTTTTACTGTACTGTATTGGCCAGATTATTAAAAGGGCATTGAGATTCAACACATAGGAAAATAGGTTCTACCACTTGTTGAGAAGTTTGATAAAGTCAGTTTTCAAAGGGATATGTATACAAAGATGAGAAGAATTAGTAGGAATGAGAAGAATTATTAGACTGTTTCAGTCTGTTCTAGCTGCTATAAAAGTGCCCTAGAGTGAGAAGCTTATTAGCAATAGAAATTTATTTCTCACAACTCTTGAGGCTGAAGTTTAAGATTGGAATGTTACCATTGTCCGCCATGGAGAGGCTGATTCACCACCTCTTCCATTAAACTTAATATTCCAGGACCAATGTACAATGAATTCCTGCCCTGATGACTTAAGTGACTTATTAAGAAGTATTGTGTAATGTTCTGTGTTTAGATACAAAATTTTTGTGGAAAAATACACCTATAACTTGAAGAAGTGAGATAAAGAACGTGATTCACTATGTCTTGTATGCTAACAATCCATGACCATTCATAGAAAACTGATTCCTGTTCAACCAGACTAGGGGTTTATAGAAAAGTTTTATTAAATTTGAGAATTTAATTACTTTTTTGTCATGAGTGATGCAGAGATAGAGAGGTGTGGCCACATTAGCTGGAACTGCAGTACTGTCTCTCTTCTAGGCTATTGTACAAAACCTGGTTTATACTCACACTCTTCTAGGTGCAAATGGTGGTGCACTGTGGGAGAGGGCAGAGCAGTAGAGGTGGTAAAAGTTTGATTTTTTTAGCTTATTCTCTTTGTTTAAACCATTTAAGAGGAGTTTAAGAACAGTTTAAAGATCTACACCACAAGGTCTTTATTACACCTTCTAGAAAAATAACTTGGAGAATAACTTGGCAAATGAAACTTGTAAATCCTACACCAAACTGTAAACTACATTATCAAAAATATTGAACTTACTCATGTGCTCCTGCTTATTCTCTTTTCTCTTCTTCCTTTAGAGGTAAATATTTTTGTGTGTTTCCTGTTTTTTTTAGTGCTGGAGATCAAAGCCAGGGCCTTGCACACGCTAGGTGAGTGCTCTGTCGCTAAGCTACATCCCTAGTCTCCAAGGCTCTGAGGTTTGTTTCTATGTGGATTTTTTTTTCTGGTGTTGGGGATAAAGCCAGGGTCTTGACACTGAACTATATTCTGCAGCACTTTAAAACATTCAGTTTAGTTTAGTTTAGTTTAGTTTAGTTTAGTTTAGTTTAGTTTAGTTTAGTTTTAAATTTCAAGACACTGTCTCCCTACATTGCCCGGGCTAGGCTCAAATCTGTGAGTCTCCTACCTCAGCTTCACAGAATACTGACAAGACAGCCACGCCTAGCTCCAGAGGTGAGGCTTACCCTGAATTTTATGTACAGTTTCTCTGTATATCTTAGTATTATGAAAACATCATTCTCTAGGTTGTCAGGTCATTTTTTTAATCTATTCATCACATTACAGTTTTTAGCATTAGTTTAACCACTTCTATTGATAGTATGCAAATGTGTGACGCTGTATCTATTCTGTTGATCAAATGATAAGTGAAAATTGCTATGCTAGGATAGGGATTGGGAAGCATACTTTGGGGTCAAGAGAGGCTTCTAGAGAAATAACTTCTAATCTGAGATCTTAAGTTTATTCAAGAGGAGGGCATAAGGCAATCATCTGAGCGAGAGCATCTAGGCAGAGAAGATGGCCCAGTAGAGACAGGCAGGACTTCAGTGCTGTCTATTGTTTAGGGAGGCCAGGGTACAGACATGACATAGTCAGAGATCAAGATGGCAAGGAGGGCAGTATGAGCTGGGACTGGAGGCCCATGTACTGGAGTTTGGATGTGACTTTAGGCTGTAGGGTGCTAGATGCGGGACATGCACTTTTAAAGGTTTCTGCAACTAGAATATGAAAACAGATGTAAAGATGTCAAGGAAGGAAGTAGAGAATGGCTCAGAAGTGATGGAAGTTTCAATCTGCAGCCTCCTTGGCTAGGTTTGAGAGCTGTTTGGGTGATAGAGCTAACAGAATGTGGCTGTTGATCAGATTTAAAGAGGCAAAGGCCAGCATGGGTGATTATCAACTTTCTCACTGCAACCGTATGCACACTGTGGAGCTGGCTGGAAAATGTAGGGTCATTTGGACCTCATTTGTTATTTCATTCCATCTGTGTTTTATTTCCTACTAAATTTAATCTCTTACTTTTTAAAAAGCAGTGAAAATGCTCTTGTTTTTAGTATGAGTTACTAACCACATTGCAAGGTGAACCAACTAATTAATGCATAGCCTTTCATTGAAAGCAAGGGTACCAATAACCAAAATGACAAGAACTAACATTTTAAGTTCATTTTCTGTGTATTTGATCCTAAACTAACCATTGTGCATTCATTATCTTATTTAATCTTCACAACCAGTAGCAGAGATAAATTTTCCCTGTTTAAAGTTAGGATGTCTAAGGTTCAGGTTGTGTAGGCAACTTTTCCAAGATGTGACTGATTCCAGTGTGTACACTAAACTCCCCCTTGTAATTTAAATACATCACATCAGTAGCATCAGACTCTTGTTAGAAATTCAGTGTCTTTTGCCTCACCCCAGATAGTCTGTATCCTTATCTGCATTTTAATAAGAGCCCTAGATGCCCTAAAATTTGCTGTGCTGTGTTCCCAAACCTAGCAGACAGATTTAACACCTTACTTGGGATTTAGTAAGGGCAGGCTATGAGAATGGGGATAATTTTAACCAACATTTAATCCATATTACCCAGGCCATGTTGAAACTAAACCAAATCAATTAATTTCATAATTCATATCCACAAGATTTATATAGCATGTGTCAGAATCAAATATAGTATGTGTATTATGTTGAAGATAACTGGTAGGATACTGTTAGTCCAGCACACAGAACCATCACGGTGAAAAATGTTCAGTGTTCTGGTCTAAAGATTTTAACACATCTAGTGTAGGAGGAACTCAACTTGATTTAGCAATTACACTCTGATGCCATTAAATTAAAATGGCCCCAATAAAGGAATAGAAGTCAATCTTAACTACAGAGCTCAGATGTTTTATTGCTCTATTTCACCCTTATGTACTAATTTCCCACTGCATGAAAGGTTGCTGTAAAGAAAGTTTCCCACAGACAAGCTACAGTATCCATAGAATCGTGAATATGAATGATGACATCTTTGCTTTAGCACTGATGAGCAAGTAAAATCTTGAAGGTCATTGCTACTATAAGTGCCTAAAATTATTATTTCATGATTTTTGAAAACTTGACTTCTGGTGGTCTCTCCTTCCTTGAAATGGTAAGGGTGATTTCAGATTACATAAATATATTCTTATTTTAAGTGGAATTTTCTTGGAACATTTCCCCAGTGTTATGAAGCAGATTACTCAGTCTTTTCCTCAGTGTATCAAGGATACCATGTCCACTTGTTCTCCCTCCTCAAATAAATTCTACAACATATAAGCAATCTTGGCTACAATGACAATTGCTTACATTTATTAAGTATTTACTTTTTGGAAGCCATTGCATTCATACTCAGCAAGATTTTTGGCTCCTCAAATTCTCCACTCAATTTCTTAAAATAAGAATATCTATGTTTATTTCTATAATAAAATTTGCCACATTTTCTTTATTAACACAACTTCTTAATTTTTCTGTATAATAGTAAAGCAGTTAGAAGGATCTAGATATTCTTATTTATAGAATACATTTCTCAAGCATTTTCAAATTTATATTAGAGATTTCAACAGAGATAGTATACACATGTATAACGTGAAGGCAAAAGGGCTTAATTATAATATATTAATATTGGCTTATTAATTGTAACAAAGGTACCACACTAATACAAGATGTGAATAGAGAAATGGAATGAGAAAGTATATGGAGATCTATACTTTGTGCTCCATTTTTCTGTAATCCTGAAACTACTAAAAACAAGTTTGTTAACTTAAAAAAGAATGTCCGCATTACAAATGTGCAACACGATCTGTTTCTTTGATAACAAGAAGAATATAACAAATATTTTTATGGCCCACTGGTTCAATACTGTATGAAAACTGGAGGTATTCAGTCCCTCTCTATACCTGGGACTGTAACTCTTTTAGGATCATGAACTCTGAAGATCATCAAGCCTGGTTTAGTGGCAGCATACTGTTGGACACTTTTCTACATGCTAACTCTGCCTCCTAGCAGGCTTCTGAAGAATAACCTTAGAAGGGACTTTATACGGCTATTAGGAGTCTTTCCATTGGTTAGCCTCATGTATATGGTGGTCCCTTTCACAATCCTTAGAATATGCTATCAGGATAATGCTTTCCTAATTGCCCATGTTTAATCTCACTTCCTCTATTTTAAAGAATGGATATTAGTCCTCTTATTATTCTACTTTCCCTTTTTAAGTGTCCACATACTCTGTTGACAAAGTTTGTATGAAAATGATCCTATTGTACTGTCAGTCCCTAATCATTATTCAATAATTATATTTCTGAAGATCATTTTCTTCATAATCGTTATTGTAATATCACCATCATGCATGTGTGTGCATGCATGTGTGTGCACACTCACACTTTTTTTGGTTACCTGTAATTTGCCAACAGTTTGTTCCCTGAAAATACTAACCACAACTTCATCACCTTGTTACTAGCTGGCTCTGTGTGAGTGATCCATGTACATGCTACTTCTGTTTCAAAGTGCTACTTACATGGTTGGTTTTTTCTATTGATTTTGCATAACTTAGTTTTTCATCACTAGGTAAATCAATAAATTCTATCATATGTAGATAAATTGCTTACATGATTGCAAAGATGTTGCTTTTAATTTGGAGCAAAATACTAGTTATTCTAGAATACAGATTTAAGGCCTCCACAGAAATCAATGACCTGATTACTTAACAAGTTATCCACACTGCACTTCACAGGGCTAAATACAATTACAACTTTATCACAGCAGAGAGAAGTTAAGAGTATTTTAACAGGTAAACATTATCCTCTAAGAGTGAAGAGCAAATGGAAACTCATTTGAAAGAATGTGAGTATTGTGCATGGCACACACTTTAGGAAATGATTTCTCTTCAAAATGGCCTGTTCTTATGGGAAGATACTCCTGTGTTAGGAATATGGGGAAAATCTATTGTTTTTACAGCCCTCTACCTTCTTCACAAAGTTCTTTTACATAGGTTATCCTGTTTGGAGTTAGGCAAGAATTACCCTTACTTCATGGATAAGGAAGCTCTGAAGTTAAATTACTTCAATGAATAATCTTAGTTGAAATTTGTCAAAACTGGGAATAATATCTATCTCTTCTAACTCATAGAACTTTGAAAATACTTTTCATGATTGGTTAGGGGCATATCTAAGCCTTGACTCACTTTCTTGTTAACTGCTCAAAGTTTGAGACTTGATAGATGGTGATAAATAATAACAGTATACTATAACAGTATTTATACATTTCCATAAGTGTATCTGTCATACTTACATAAAACATTCTATTTTAATAAATTTTTTACATATATTATTTCAGTTCCCCATCAAGTCAGCTGGAAGACGAAATCTTCCAAAAGACTTCCCTAAGCAACTCCATAAATGTTTGCAAATCCAGTGTAGTTGTTTAGGACAATGGAAGTATGCTATGGTTTAGTGCTAAAATGTCCCCCAAAATCTCTAGTGGTCCCAGGTGGGCGAGGCTTTTGGAAAGGGATTAAATCATGGGGGTGCTACCCTAACTGGTGGGCTGATGAGTTCGTAGCTGGATGTGCTGTTAGAAAGTAGGACCTGGAGGGAGGACATGGGTCACTAGGCGTGACCTGAAGAGTGTGTTCCTGCCTTTTGGTGCCTCCCCTGTTGCTTTCTGCTTCCAGCTGCCATGAAGTGAACACTTTTGCTCTGCCCTGTCCTTCGGTAATGATTTTCTTTCACAGAGCAAGTGAAACCTAGATGGAACACTCTGAAACCATAAGCTAAAATGAACCTCTCCTTCTTTAACTGGTGGGTGTTAGCTATTTTATCCCAGCAATGGGAACATGACTAATACAAGGTGTAATTTCACGTCACTGAAAGATTCTAATATTGTTAATAGTACTCGATGCAGAGGAGTGCGGATTGAATTTAGGTAATTCAGAGGAAATTACATACGCAGAACTTGTAAGTCAGCTAGCATTAACTTGCTCTGTTGCAGTCCAAATTATACTTTTCAGAAACTGTGTCTCCAATCTTAAATTCACTTTCAGTGATGTGCACTTTAGCTTGTGGCTGCTTCCATTCAGTGTATGCGTGTGTGTGTGTGTGTGTGTGTGTGTAAATTACTTTTTCTGTTGGAAAAAAACCACAGAAATATCCCTAAAGGCTTTTCTCTAAATTTAATTTTCTTCTAAATTTAACTGATTTTCCATATATAAGATTAGGAAAATACAGCTACTTTTAAAGATATTTTCTTATATAGTTATCAGATGATTTCCAACCCTCCTGTTATTTCTTCTTCCTTGTTTCCATTTGGGTAAAGTTACAGAGACATGCTTAACTAGAATTTGATATACAGTTACAAAACCCATTTTCTCTTTCCATTCCTGCTAGATAGAAAAATTCCAGCATTCACTAACAATTGTAGGACTTTTTTAAAGTCCTATGAAATAAAAGAAACTTCAGTTAAACCTTGAGTTGTTCATAGCTATTTAGATACTTTGAAACACATTTTGAGTAGTGTTAATATTCTTCAGAGAATTTAATTTAAGCACATATCAAAATTTAATTAAAATCTTACAATAAGGAGAAAAGTCATTAATACAACGCTACTGACATTGCTATTTGCAGGCTTTTACCGTCAGCTGAGTACTACTGGACTGAGAAAAGTAAACATGAAAACTGAAAATAAGAATTTATAAGTGTTTATAATGATTTGAGATAATTGCTTTATATCTGCTAAGTACAATAATAAAAAAAAGTTTGGGCTGATTTTGTTTAATGTAAAAAGTCATTTATTCAGCATTTCATTTTTATTAAATTTTGTAAAAATATCAGCAGATATAATTTGGAAATAATAATTAAATTAACTTATTGCTTATCATAGAGAGTTTGAGAAGAAATACTCATGTTAGTCAGCCAATAATTTCCTCTTGGTAGTGGCATTTCATATCAGAAAAGAGAATGGTTAGAATCACTTTTAGGTTTTGGTTTAAAAAATAGTTTGGTTGAACTTCATGAGGTAGATAACTAATTTCTAAGAACAAATTCTAATTTGATTAAAGTTCATCAGAAAATGAAACATTTTTCTTAGAGATGACAGTTTTTTCTAAAAGAAGCTTTTTGACAAAAAACAGCCTAGTTCAGATAAATTTGACTCAAATTTTCTTTTATTAGATTAGGGAGAAGAGGGGAGTAGTTCAACACTTAGAGTCTCTTTGTGCCTTAAGCTTTCCACGTTGATTATGTGTGAGGCAGCTGAGTTTTAAGTAACTCTGGTCGTTCACTTTTAAGTCAAAGTGTTGTTTTCCAGGAAGAGCCTGCAAGAGCTGGGTTTCAGGCATGATTTTTGATGGGTTCTCCAACACCAGGCCAGTGTTTTCCAGAGAAAGGAAGGGGCCAGGAAGAGGCTGCAGAATGTCTATTGGCAACTCTTTTGTTGTGTCTTCTGCAAGATAGATGTTCAGCTCCTGAATATTGTCAATTCTTTGTCTCCTCAAAAGATAATTTTTATATTAAGATGTTATTTTAGCATGGCATTAGGTGGGTCTACAAAATTCTTTTAAAAAATACTCAAAATTTTCAATCTTACTACAGTAACAAATATTTTGGGATACATTTTCCTTCACTGAAACAACATTCCAACCAGTTACATATAAAACGCATTCACATTGAAAAGGGAATGAGATATTGCATTGGAATACTGGTGTTACTTCTAATCAAAAAGAATTGTGATCTAAATAAATATAATTTCTTTGCTTTTTTAGAACTTTTTTATTAGTATATGTTTGTAGTACATGATTATGAGTCATTTCCTTTAGCCCGAATTGTGGACTTTTTTCTTCAATTAGAAAGTTAATAAAATTCCATTAGTGTGCAGACGAAGTCATAGTTGTGGGAAATGGTGGGGATGGGGAGAAAACACCATGAACTATATGTCTCAAAATGGAAGCTCTGACTTTATCACGCTTTGAAGTTTGTTTTCATCACCTGCCTTGTAGTTAAGATTTAATATTTTTTCACTCACCTACAACTCCATTGGGTAATCCATTAAATCACTGTCAAGAACAGAATATTAGGCATAAATGCCTTTCATAATGTTTGTTTTGCATAGATAGAGGAAAATTTTTACCATTGGCCCAAAGATTGAGAACAATATTAATAGTGACCTTTATACCTATTCCCTTCTAGGGGTAGAAATAAGATATAATTTGTCATATGTATTAAAATCTTCCCAAATCTCTGACAGTTTACATAAAAACACATTTTGAGAAAACAGAAAATAATAGGAACTTATGCCCCAAATTGGGGTATTTCAGACTTAAAGAACATATATTTAAATTTTGAAGGTGATAGACTTTATTTACAACATATTATTATTGTGTACAATTTCTTCACTGTTCCAAAGATTTGTATATAAACTAGATTCATAGCACAAAGAAGTTGATGATGCTATACCTTTCTTTGTAACCGGCAACAGTCATTTGGAGTTGAAGCCTGATTTTAATTGTCATTTGTAGGAAAATGGATGCATCTTGAAACTATGATGCAAGTGAAACAAATCAAACATACAAGCTTAAATATTGCACAATTTCTCTTTATGAGAAACTTAAAATAAATAGCAAAATAAAAGATAATAGGAAACAAAGAGACAGATCTTTTGCAAAAGGGAAGAGGGGATCAAGGCATGGAGAGGAAGGAGAAAAAGAGATGGAAATGGGATGAAAAAATAAGATGTATTATGTACCTGGACCAACTCCCCATGGTGAATGTAATCATTATGTACTGCAAACATGTACTACTGAAGTAAAAACAAATAAATAGCTACAAAGCAAAAAAAAAAAAAATAATAATAATAAGAAGAGATAATACAGTGTGCTGTTCTACATTTAACTTTCAAGATTGTCTCAAAGTTGCAATCTCTTTGCCTACTGGAAAGAAATTTGGAACATAAGCAGATCTGAATAGCCACTTTGGTACAATTATTTGTGGGTTTCAGTCTGGAAAACCCTACACTTATGAAGAATGGAGTGTGGGTTATATTAAAATGGATTTTAAACAGGAGTGGGTAACTATCACCACCTTGGAAACAGAAACTCCATTCCAAAATCAACTGAATGAAATAATTACACGTACATAATACACCAGCTGCAGCTCAACAGCCACTGGCTTTTATATTGTGCCCTCTAGTGGAAAATTTTATAAATCACAATTTCAGCAGTTTTGAACTCACCCAGTAAAACTTGTTTCTTGTCTCTGGGCATTTCTATAATCAAACTTCAACTTTGGGAAAAATAATGATAACTTTATGAGGCAGAATTGCCTTGAGTATCAATTAAACTAACCTCCTCATTTTACCTAGAGATAGTAAATGATTTAGTAGAGCTTGAAGGAAGTGAACTATTTATTATTTAGTTCTCTTGTGTTCCTGGAAAGATATTAATTATTGAATATTTAAGTGCCAGACCTGATAGAAGCATCATTTAACAATCTAATTAGCTCTGCATTTAGTATAATTTTTTCCCTCTTCATCTCCCCTGTTATCTTAAGGTCTTCCCAGGGCTAAAATTTATCTCTAGTCTCTGAAAAATTGCATATTGGGCTTTAAGTATGTTGTTTCTTACCATCTTTCAGAGAAGAGGGCCAAAACCAAAAGAGGTGAGTCCCACTCCTGTTTTTACTGTAACTAGTGACACCAGAGGCCTGAGAGATAAATCCATCACAAAGTCAGCAATGGGAGTGGTGAACCCAAGTCCAGGCAACCTGATCCTGTGCCTGGTAGAGATAAAAAGCCATGGTGAAGAGTCACAGTGCAGCTACTGAAGCTAGGAAAACAAAGAGAAAATGCATCAACGAGACAACTGAGCAGCTGGAGGGAAGCTGGAAGGGTCCTAGAGGGCACAATGGGGCACTGTCACTCAGTCTTGTAGGGCTATTGCCAGGTCAATCTGAAAGGTAAAATTTGGCAAATATGTATAGAATGTGAAAATTTTAGAATTAACTGTTATAATTATATAATTTGGTTTTTGGTTTTTAAAAACCTTGTGGCTTTTTATGATGTAATACATGGCACATAGTCTAAAAGCTAACACTTGCAGGCTATCTGGTATGATTATGTTCTAATTACGTAAAGTGTATTAATTCAGTCAGTCTCCATACACACCCTATAAAGTGTGTAGAGTTTTTGTCCCCAATGTGCTGAGTTTGAGGTGAAAAAGAATAGGTACTCTGCTGAGGTCACATGGCCAGAAAGTTTTAGTTTGAGAACTCACGTTGTCAAACTTCTGTGTTGTTAAACAGTGTACAATGTCTGCATGGAGTTAGTATAACAAATCAACCACCTGCAGATCCCTGACTCAACCTGGAAAATAAAACGCATCACTGGTACCTGTGAAGACTTCCTCCATGTGCCTTCTTTTTAGTAGTCAACTAGTCCAGTAGGCTAAGTGAGTGGCCTACAATTGGGTACTATATCCTGACAAGTTGAAAATATAATTTCTGTTGAGTGTTGGAATGTTACATAGTAGCACAAGGAGCAGCTTACTAGTTGACTGATTATTTGTTAAGGCCAGGTAAACAGAATTTTTGCCTTATATGCCTTTTGTCTCACCTCAATATTTGATTTAAAACAACTGGATTTTTTATTACATTTGAATTTAGAAAATTTTTAGATCTGGCAGTCAAGTATTAATTAATGAACTAATTCACCAGCCACTTGCACAATACATACTAGTGGCAATCACCATCCTAGGACAAGAATATGATCAGAGATACGATGACTTATACTAGCTCTTAAGAGCTAAGCGTTGACATTTCAGTAATTTTGCAAACTAGCTGTCCAATATAATTTTACTTAAAATTCATTTATACAAACATACAAATATGTAAATTATATTAAAAACACAGTTAATAAATACTAAAGACTCATCGTTTTCTTAATTTTTGGCTGCATTTATTATCATGTTCACCAGGAAGTAGATATTGTATCTGTATAGAGAAATGCAGTGTCAAATTATTCTACTGGAGATCTCCTTCCAGGTCTTGGTTCAGAGACCTCACATGGGTAACTTCAAATTTTTTTGTATGTGTCAATATTTACTCCATGGAAATCAACAAATGCCACAAACCAGGAATTTCATTCATAAACAGTCAGTTTTTAAACATGCAGAATACCATTAATTACAATGATGGTTAATACACAACCTCTAGCAAAATAGAACCAATGATTCGAATAGTTCACACACTCAAAATTTTAAAAAAGCAAACAAACAAGTAACATGCCCTATCATGGTTCTCAATGATAGTAATTTAAGGTATTAACTAACTACCCCCTAATATTAAAATCAACCCTATTCCCGTATTTCTCAAGAAGCCCATGTTCTGTGTCTGCACATGGAAATGTAAAGTTGATGCCTTGCTACTGAAACCGGAAGCAGCTGAGTGGGACAACTTGAGAGCAATGATACATGTGATCTTCCAGGTCACAGCTCCAGACCTGTTTTCCACAAACTGGACTCGGAACAACTACTTGGGTTGCAAATCAGCATCTCACAGGAGCAAACGCCTCCTTATTCTTCAGGTGAAAAGACATCTGCAATATTTAAAATAGTATGGTGGTGGTTACAGTTCTTCCAGGGACTGCTTTCACTTCAGATAACAGCAAGACAGACAAAATGCTCAGAAACATGCATAGAGTCTTTGGCTTACAGAATAAATTGTGCATGGCTTAACCTGGAATTTCAGGCCATTCTAACTAGAGCTTTCCTTGGCTAATGTCAGTCTTAAACACATGTTGAACCATAGTTCAGAGTATATCCAGAATAAATTTTTAATTTTTTTTCTATAACTAAGATTATTTTCTGTTTTGAGCCTGTAATACGCTGGGCACCTAAAAATGAATCTCTTTCCCTAGGATTGTGTCCTACTCGAGGAGGCCCCAGAGCACCAGGGCATCAGAGGTGGGCATGTCTGTGGCTAGTTGTCATTTGCACATGCTGGATTCACAGACATGCCAGTCTGAATTTCGGCATTCATTACACACTTCACTTGTTCACCCTTCCCTATCCTGGCACAAAGTCTCACCTGGGATACCAGCAGTCTGCCTCATGTCTGTTCCACGCTCAGTCCCCTGGGAAACATTTTGCTTCCCCCACCCACAACATACACATTCTCGGCATGCACTTGGTGTGTCTTGGACCTGTCTGCCTAGTTTAAGACCCAAATGTGGCTCTATTTGTGGGCATTTTCGCTGCCACCACTGCCCAACCATCAGATTCTCTGGAAAGGAGACATCTTCTTCCTCTCTGTCGTTAAGGAAAAGGATATGGCCAATTCTCCATCCCCTGGTAAATGAGAAGAGGAAGTAAGTCTTCTATTGGCTGCCTCCAAGTGATGGCAAGGGAAGAATCTGACTGATTTTTATTGCTTCCACAGCAAGAAACACTGCAAGGAAAAGCAACAGGAGCAGAAAGAAAAACATCTTAAACCAAGTTCAATTCAGAGGTCACTCAAATTTCCCACTACAATTAAGGAGTTTTTTGAACTCTAAATTACAAGTTAGGCTTAAATAGGACAGTTTAGTGTAGAGAACAAATCCCCAGTTAGTATCTCTAGCTATCCTTGAGTTTGGTATTCCAAACTTTCTCTCATAATACCTATTCTGTGAGTTTAAGGGGTGTATGTGTGTTGTATTACTTAATTGAAAAGGCAAGCTTTGCTCTAGTCACTCCACTACTGCTCTTTTTTGTTTATATCATATACTATCTATGGTTGAATCATGATTATTGTAATCCAAATATTGTATATCATAATCCAAATATTGCAGTCTCTTATCCCATCCTCCTTGTGGTCTAGAAAGGTTATAGTTTTAATCACATTGAAATGTTATTAAAATTAATAACAATCTATCACCTCCAATGCAACTCATGGTAAGAATAAAAACACAAAGACATATTCAAAATTATGGGCAACCCAGAGGTCCTGAGTCCAGTCCAGGTGAGGATACACAGAACAAAGGCCTTGGTCCAAGGCTTCCCCCAGAATTTATCTCATGAAGAAGGGAGTGGCTTGAGGGTGAGTGACAGTGAGGATGGCAGGAATTACATGAGCAAGGTGAGCTGAGCTGGCCAGGTGGAGAGTAAGCACCTCTGCAAAATGCAACGAGAAGGATATGCAGAAAGACCAGCCTGCATAACTAAACTGGGGTAGTATTTGAATGATTTGGGAAGCTGTTGTTTTAGTTTCTGATATGTAATCATTTGTGCCCTGGGAAGTCATAGCCTCTTAAATTGAGGCTTGTACCCAGTGGACATTCCTGAAGCTATATGGCTCCGCCATCCCGTCATGCTCAACCGTTTATGTGGAACATGATGGGAGGAAACAGGAAACTGTTGGTTGGCCTCAAGGATTACCTATCAGTACCTCAGCTAGCCTTATTTGCATTGCTTAAAGCCAATTGAAGGGAGAAGGAAATAGTTTAGCCAGCTCTGTACATATCAGTACATAGAGACATGGCCCAGTTTAACTAATACAGAGGTAATAATTCTGCATTCAAGGAGAGCTGTCCATTTGGTCTTCCATACATGATCTCACCCAAAATGTCACACACAAAAAATAAATGTCATGAAGAATAGCTGCATCTTAAAGCAATTGGCACTGGATGAGCATCACTTCTCTTTAGAAAGCAGGTTTTTACTGATTCCCTACAGGCACTCTCATCAGCCATTATAATCCAGGCTCATCCTGACAACCACTTGCTTCCTTATATTGTGTGTTCTGAATCAAGACTCCAGGAAGAATGTTACCAGGCAGGTATTTTTTTCTTCTACAAATATTCTGACCTGATTTGCCACTTTGACAGGTGAAAAATAGTGTCTCACCATAGTTTTCATTACATTTGTTGTGATAAAAGGTAAGCATTTTTAAATTTGTGTATGGGCTATTTGTATTTTCTTTTGATGAATGGCCTTCATATCTTTTGTCATTTTCTTGTTGAATTGTAAAAGTTCTTTACATATTAGTGGGTTTAGCCTTTTGTGATCAAGTGGCAAATATTTTTCCCAGTTTGTTATTTATTTGCCATGAGTTTTGTGCTTTTTTGCAGGAATGTTTTCAAATAATTGATATCAATATCAATCCTTTGTTTTACAGAATTTAGGTCTTTTGAAGAAAGGCTGTTCCCAGTTTGCATTAAAACTAAAATCCCTCCCATTACATTTCCTTCTAGTACTTACATGTCTGCTTGTTTGTGCTTTGATTAATTATTTGAGTTTCCTCTAATTTTTGGTATGGAAGTTGTGATGTAAATCTCCAACCTTATCCTCCCTCTCCTCAAACACGGAGGATAGTTACCTAGCTAGTCTTAAAGGAATATTTGTTGAATAATCTATCTCTTGTTCAGAACCTATCTCACTAGTTCAGAATACTGTATTTGCCACACACAATTACTCATTTATTTGGGCCTATTCCTGAATGACATATACTGTTTTATTCATTGCCTTTCTTTTTAACAACTAGTACTTCACTGTCTTAGTCATTATGCTTGTCAAATATGATTTAACATTTAATAGGCTATTGCCTCTTTCTTTTTTCCAAGAATCTTTCTGAACATTCTTGCTTGTTTATTTTCATTATTAACTTGGGATTCACCTGTTTAATATCTCACCCAAATTATCCAGAACCAGATATTTTGTGTTTTGTTTTGTTTTGTTTTGTTTTTGCAGTACTGGAGACAGAATCCAAGGGTACTCTACCACTGAGTGACATTTACAGCCCTTTTTATTTTGAGGTATCAAAATAAGTTGCTTTTCCTGGGCTCCAGCTTGTTACCCTCCTGCCCCAGCCTCCTAAACTGCTGGGATTGCAGGCATGCACCATCACACCCATTATAAAACTAGATGTTTTTATTGGAATTACATTAAGCTTGTAGATTAACTTTTGAGTTCATATTTATCAGATTGAGTCCTACTGGTCAAGAGTATGAGATGTTTCAAGTAATTTATTATGAATGAGGAAGTATCAATGGAAGAGAACTACTTATATTTTTATGTAGTCATAATGTATTCCAGGCTATCTGTAAGCACGCGTTTTAACTGTATTCAGATATACCATCTCTTTAATAGGAACCAGAATTGCAGCTGACTCCCTAGGAATTCCCCCCATTCCTTGGTCTATCTGATCTCTGCTCAAAAGAGCATATTCTACTTAAAAACAACTCTGGCTCTTGCATCACAAGGGTTAGGGGCTAAAGTGCAACCAGAGCACTTTCTCTTACTTATTTAATGCATATTGCTGTACTCGATTGACCTTTTAAATATTGGCCTAACTTGCTGCTGTAATTTTATATGTTTGTGTGAAATTTTTATTCATTAATTCACATGGAATTACAAGTTAGCATAGCTTCTTGAGGATTTGGGGGCCACAAAGCTACTCTTAGAAAGTACTGAAAACAAAAGCATTTGTAATAGTGTGGAAAAGAAGTAGTTCTCATGTTTTCTTGTATTTTTCTCCTGATTTTGTTTTGTTTCTGAGAAATGCCTTAGGGACAGAAGAGTAAAACATTAACTGGGCTGTGATGGTATCTATAACTGAGTTCGTATGGACTTGTTTTAGCTAATGTTAACATAGGTAGGGATTGCACGACTTCACCAAAGGACATAAAGAGAAGTTAGGTCTTCTGGAAAAGCACAATGCAGAAGAGGTCCAAAGCAAGATGAGATTGTAGTTAGAGCTGAAGAAACCCCTCATGTTTTGTTAAGATTACAAAATATAATTTTATTCTCACTTCATCTTATTTCATTTTTAATTTCTAGTAGCACTAATATTTACCATACACTATGTGTCAGTTGCTAAATATTCTACATACATTTTTTCCTCGAATTCTGAAAACTATCATGTTGTCTCTTCTCACTCTACAGATGAGAAAATCAAGGGTTAGAAAAGTTAAATAACACAGCTGAGAAACAAATACTAAATGGGGGAATATGTACAGAAACCTGAGCACTTAGCCACTAAGCCATAGTTAATTTTTCATGACAGACTATATTCTAGAAGATATTCTTTTTTAGCTCTTTATTTTCCAATAGAATATTTTGTCAAAGTGATAAAATATGAGCATGAGTATTGACTGTATCACAGTGGTAAGAGTCTGTTCTTCTTGAAATAAAATAGTGTTAAGACATCAAAATCAGAAAAGTTCCCAAGAAATCCTACATCATTTCACTGGATCCTACATTTTACTGAATGAAGAGACATTAATATGTCACACTGTTTATTCTGCAGTTAACTTCAAAGCACCTATTATGGGCATAGTCGTGCACATCTGAGTAGCCACACTAGAATCTCTATTTTATTGTATCCATAATTAGTTCTTTTAAAGTAGCTCTTTAGCATCTTCAGTCATTTCCTCCAGTGTTTTGATAAGATATAACCCTTTGAGCTCCAATATATTGTAAGAAATGTTATCTTACCAAAACCACACACCCCAGGGAAACATGGTACATCTGATTCCAAGAGAGTCATCTTTCCTTTAAAAATAGCGCAGTGTTTCTCAACATCTTTAACTTGGGGATAAAATACCCGACAGGTTGGTGTGGAGATCAGCAGGACTAATATTTTTGACATTCTTAAAATGATGCCAGATACATAGTACCCCCTCAAGAAGTAGTATGCTTTTGATTGTGTATTAGTACAGTCATTATTATTATGCATTAGATAGAAATGTTTATCTGGTTTCCACCCCATAGTTTAGAATAGGTGAGAGTAAGGCACCCTTTGTGCATCTTCCCTCCATGTCAGTCAGTGAGTGTGGTGTGAAAGTGAGGGGAGGAGGTAGTGCACAATAAGAAACGAAAGGAAATGCTGAGAAAAGTGGAAACATCCAGAGGGAAGGGCAAAGAGAGTGGCTATGTCTGTCCTCTGCTTACCTTAACTAACAAGCAGATAAAACACTAGAATTCATTTTGGCTTACTTCAATAAAATATATTTTGTCATGAACCAAATTCTGAAAGAGTGAAAAACTAGAAAACTATAATCACTGTCTATATTGTCAATTCTAAATCATTCAGCTTCCCCTTTATAATTATTACTTTATAAGATGGAAAGTTGTCATAGAGATGCATGAAGTGGCAAAGAGGGTTGGGAACTAGGCATAGAAATAGCCATTTCTTCACAATATTAGGCTGTTATTTTTTTGAATACTCATTGATTTTTAAAAAAATCAAGATGCAGAACATAGAGGGAAAAATCACATTTACTGTTGATGAAATTCCAAACATTTTCACCTCCATGTAGACAAGACTATGCAAAAGTTCCTTACTAGAAAAAATGGAAACAATGTAACATGTTCGTTGAGATGGTACAATGTTCTTTCTTTACAATGCTACAAGTAAATAAGAAAGTGATGGATCTCTGGCCTTCATGAGAAACTTTTCCCAAAATACAGCCCACAGTTGATATAGCCCTTGAAATGTACTTATTTACACACACACACACACATACACGCACACAAACACAATTCCAACAGATTCACAAAACAAGTCATCTGAAGGTATGCTATTTCATATGTGTATACGATGGGGATGAAAATTTACTCAGTATGGGAAACTGAGCATAGATGGGGGATTTTCCAAGCTCTTGTTGCTCAGTCCTGCCCAAAGATTCCTTAGCACGAATAACGTGCGGGATGTTAGGTCACAGTAATCTTCTCCAAAGTCAGTCCCTTTATTTTGAACCCTACAGAAATACTAAGAGTGATCAAGGAAAGGGATATGCCTCCTGAATGAACATGCTTTCTTATTGCTTACAACAAGTGTAAGTATGACCACACCTTTTAAGATTATTTTGCAAAAACATAAATTGTTATATTGAGATCATAGAATTAAGGGACTCATGGAAGGAGTTTTAGAATTCTTCCTACCTATCCCTGCATTTACAGCTAATTGGAGATCTAGTTGTAGAAATAATCACAACTGCAATTCCATCATAGCTAAAGCAATTAGTTCATTATGTTTAAATATGCAATGAGAGCAAAGCCTGTGTTGTAGCCATCCTGTTACATCGAGATTTTCTTCCCTTCATACTTTTAACTAGTATGTTTTTGTGTTTTTATTCATTTAGCCTTGTTTGACTAAGTCCTTTACAACTTTATTAAAAGTTCAATTTATCCTCAGTATGAGGCACTTTCTCACTTTTGTTCTTCTCTCTTCTTTCTGTATATAAACTATAGTTTTTCTATACATATAGCTCACTCTTATCCAGTCAGAACTTCTTCTTGTTAATCCCTGGCCATTCCAAAACATATTGTGCATCCTATGTTGTTCATCTGTTGTCTTAATAATGCTGCACAGCAAACCACCATAACCCAATGGCATAAAATATCTGCAGTATAAAGCATCATTTTGCTCCACTCGATTGTTCCTCTTGTATCAGTTGGTCTTGCTCACGTGTCTGACATCTGTCTGCTGTTACAGGAGTGACTGGGTCACATACCTCTCATCTTCAGCAGGCTTGCCTAGACATGTTTCTTTGGTGTTTGCAGATGTGTTAGAGAAAAAGTAGAAATGTGCAAGCACTTTTTAGGTTCCTGTTGAGCTAAGTCTGTTCACATTTGATTGGTCAGAACAAGACATATGGTTGAGGATACAGTGACAGGACACTGTAAAGTTACAAGGAAAAAGGACAGAAGGTTTAAAAGTGGAGCCATTAACATAATTATGTCAAAAAAACTCAAATATGACAGAAAAATAATATTGAACTTGGTTGCCCAGAGTCCAGGTTGGCTTTGAGGCAATGGATTTATATCGCTAATCATACATTTATATTTATCATGCAGCATAGTCTTCAGCACCAATGAACAACTGATGCTTTTTGCAGTAAAAACCAAGCAGTATTTAATTTAATGCTATTTAATTCAATTTAATAAGCATCTCTTTGCCAAATAGGATGTGCTAGTCATTAATAAGTAGCTAACCTATTGATTACCATAACTATAACAAGAGATCCCTGCTGAGTAACAAATGCCCCCATCTTTTCGAGGTAGAATATTGACAATGTGACAGACCCTAAGATGAACTCAGAGACCTGAAGCAAAATACCAGGCATAATGAAAAGAAGATGGAAAATTTGGTGAAAAAATTCTTAGTCTTTCCAGATGATTGGTGTAGAAACAGGAGGTGATGATTTTGCACCTAACCATTTTCCAAAAGTTACTCTGAGGACAGCAGTTGGCACTGCTTGAGGAAGTGCAACTTTCACTGCATATGTTTTACTTTCCAAGGGCAGAAGGTACTAGTAGTTTGCTATCTGGAAAATGACATGCAATCACTGAAATTTCTCCAGTCTGCTGCATGGAAATAGGCTATATCCACTCTGAGAAGGAGACAGGGAGGCCTGTGACATAGAGACCATGACTTATGACTCTTTCAGCTACCTCAGAGCACTTTCATCAATGGTTTGATACCATCAGCAACTTTCTCCATCAAACTTTTTATAGATTTAATGATTAGGATTTTCCTGAGTTGTGATCTCTGTGTCTTCTCTTGCCAGACCGAGTGGATTTTTTTAAATCCAGAAAAATTCTGTAATATGGATTTGGATATGAAAGGGAAGAAACAACCATTATCTTGCTTTCAATATGGCAAAGGATGGGCTTTTGAGGGCAAGGGGTCTTAATAGAGAGCAATCTATTAATAATAACCTAAGGAATATAGATGTTGCTAGTTAAAAAGAAGCAGGGCCAATTTACTATATCAGACACTTACTAAATGCATTTTGTGTTGAAACAGATAATTTGGTATACTCAGTGACTCCATCCCAGTTTCCTGTGTTCAGAGGTTTCATGGCTGAGTTATTATGTAAAAAATCCACTAGGTGGAGATCCTGGGCCATATTCCATGGATTATGACAAGAAAGAAGAAATGTGAAAAATATTTTATCTTGCATTACTTTCTTCAATTTTCAAGGCTTTTTTTTTCTGAAAGATTGCAGATTGGAATTATTTATCGATTGGTATATTAAAGAAAATGTGGCATGTACAAACAAGCACTTCAAAGCTTTTTAGTAACACGTACCACAAGCAGCAGAATTGGTACCAGAAACCAAGAGTATAAAACCTATGATGATATTTTATTATCAAGGGGCTTGTGTTTCTCTCTAAAACGGCAGTGACCAAATCACACATCAATTGTTTGAACTTACTTGTTTATGAAAACATTTACCTTAAATCAGATGACTAGATCCCTGTAACTCAAAATTTCTTTGTTGTGGAGTCTAGTAAGATAAGGTCAAGATTTTTTAAATGGTAGAATTATGCGAGTTTCTGGGTATGTGAACTAAATAGCTCTTGTTTTAGGGACCGACATGAATATCTAAATGTCATTGTGGGCTACATCTTGTGTGTAGTGCTTGGGTTCTGAAGAAGGATGTGGGACTCCCTTATCTCACAAGGAGGACAAGAATTTCCAGTTCTGCACACTAAATAGGAGTCAGTTTAAGCTGCCATTAAGAGCCCAGGGGTCATGGGGAGCTAGCAAGATCTTCTGCAGGCATCTGAGGACTACCCATGACATCAACAAAATCTTGGTTCCTTTTCTTTTTCACATTTTCTCTTTATTTTTCCAAATAGAGCCCACAGCACAGCATGAGAGAATAGCAGAGCCTAGAACAGAATGCCTCCTCCAGCATGGAGTCATTTTGCCAACTACTTCTATTGTGCTTCTGAGTTGCTCTGAGTTCTTCACTGTAGGCTTGCCTTCTACGGTTATAAAATCTCTAAGAGTGTTGGCCCCCAAGCCTCGTCAAAGCGGTGAAATGTAGAGCTTTAAAGCAAGAATATCAGCACACCCAAAATTCAATCAGTCTGACTGGTCGTTTCTATCCCAAAAAACTCTTGGGAGGAGAATTTGGCCACCCTTTTGTGTGACCTTGCTCTTTAGGCCACATGACCTTCATCTGTAAAAGGAGGAGGGTGAGAAGACAATCTCCTCATTCTCTGTTCATCCATATGCATATTCATGGCTCAGGCAAGCTCAGATCAATTTGAGAAAATAATCCCTGGTAGTACCTTTAACTCCACTTCCTTTCTAAAAGGAAAGTTGTTTTGGTGATCACCACAAAAGTAAAGCAACTCATTGCAATCTTTTATTTTAGAATACAGAAATTATGCTTTGATCAAGGATTGTTTTAATTATTTATTAAAGATTTCAGTGGCATTTGAGTTTAAGGAAACTGATAAACTATCAGAATAGCTCAAATACCATTAAAATTGAAGCTACTCTACAAGGAAGGGGGGTATTTAGGATTTTAGATAGTAAGGTAGTAGTTATTTTTTAACCATTTCTAGAAAGTCAGTGTTTGCTGCCTTCTTCATATTTGCAGCAGTATCCAATTTATCAGATAAGATCTAAAGAGGTCTGACTTGGTCATTTCAGAGAAAGCATCTACGAGACTATTGCTCTGGACCTGTCTGCTTGCTCCATTCCTATGTGGGATTGATCCATGAATATTTACAATAAAGTGTGTGCTGTTTGGTTCAGAGATCCAACTGGCAGTGGCTTTGGTTGTATTATTTTCCTGCCAGTCTTTACAATTGAACATGGGAATATGCTGGTGCCTATGGTATTGCTATTATTCTAAGACTAAATCTCAGTTAGGCTTTAGGAAAGTTTCATTTGTTTGCAAGAAGACAGAAAATGTTGAACGGGATAAATGCACCACATAGGAAACTAAATATAGGAGGATAGAAATCACGATGAGATGTCTCTGTGGTATTTTTGGTATGTCTCTGATTGTTAGAAACCAACACGGGGCAGTTTAAGCAACAAAGGCAACTTAACATGAGGACAGAGGTTGTCTCACCAAATCCGATGGCAAGAAAGGACATGGGCCTCCAGAGAAAACTAAACTAAGGAACTGGACAGCCACCAAGAATTAAGGTTGTGCCTATTTTTTTTTTTAACCTCTTCTCTGTGTCTTTCCATTTGTTCCCCTTTCACTTCCTTGCTATAGACCTGGGGGAAAGAAAGCAGATATTTCCTTGATCATTTCTATTCCAATCCCAAATTCTTGGGAGGAGAAACTGAGTGGACTGAGCAGGACTGTGTGCCCACCTTGATTTGGACAATTCTCACCTGGGGGAGGAGGCATGCACACATGATTTCGGGGCCCACACATGGAGCCGTAATGGTAGTCCTCCAGGGTTCTGACTCCACAGAAAAGAAGAGCATGTTAAACATCAAAAAGAGGCAATAAGACCCAAGGTGTAAAAGTAGGCATTGAGACTGAACAACTTTGCTCAATTCCCTGCTTTGCCCTTTGTACCATATGCCTTTGGACAGGTTATTTAATTTTTTTCCACAGCTGTGCAGTGTTTTCTCAGCTGTACAATGAAGGTGCGCATTGTTAAGATGAAAAGAGTCAATCTGTGTAAAGTTCACAACATAGTGCCCACAATGTACTTAATATATATTTACTGTGGATATTGTAATTAATAAATGGCACAGGTTGTTTTTTTTTTTTTAATTCAGGATTGCCTTGATTCAGCTTCAGAGTCCGCTGGAGTTTGTCAGTAACTTATTTGCAATCTTCCCTAGCTTGTTAGTAAGCATAGACATCACATTTAAAAGCCCAGTTATACACTAAAGATTACAGTAAGATTTAGAGGTTCCCTTTCACCTCCCTCCCCCACCCCCACTACTCCTTGTTCTTCTGCCACAACCTTAGAATCACTTATACCTTTTGACTTTTACCTGATCTGAATCTTCTGCTCTACTTTACCTCTCTGACTCTCCTGTATTTCAAAGTTTTGAAATTGTCTGACATGAGTTGAATTATCATCCCACTACCCACACCTTGGCCCATTTTCTCTTCTCTGTTAACTACTTTATCTTCAAATTGCTGTAAGTCTGCATATCCCTGAGACCTTCTTACTTTCTTAAAAATGTGAAGATGATTTTCTCATCAGGGGAGATGGCTACAGCCACTAGGTTGTATAGTTTTGAAGAACTCACCACTCATGGAAAACAAAAAAAAATCCCCACTTGGAGATTCAATGTCAGATTTGCTAAGAATATTACAACTTGATCACGCAAAAATAATTTCTATTTCTGAATGCAACACTGTATAATAGGTATATTAACCATGTTGATTATAAACAAACAAGTATTTGGGAATGCATCTTTTCTACATGAGTTTTTCATTTAAGGAAGCTAATTATACCCATGACAGCAACTTTGGATTAGTAAAGGCTGTTGACCATGAGTTGGCTGCGACCTCATTATGTGGAACTGGGTACTTGTAATAAATGGTAGTTATTAAGACAGGATTCTACCTTTATTTAAGGGCCAAAGATACAAAATGCAGAGTTTCTCAAATTGAGCATTCTGGGAAAGCTCCAAGGTGATGGAAGAGGATGAAAGAGAGCAGCTTTGAAAAACTGTGGTGGTAGCAATAACAAAGATGATGGGTTCAGCACATACTTTCCCTGCTGTTTCTTTTGCCTAGTGACTGCTTTGACTTGCCTTTGATCATTTCTTCCTCCTCCTCCTCATCTCATTATCTTCATATTTCCTGCCAACCCCTTCATGGCTAACTCTGCAAATCCAGTGTAAAATAAAAGAAAGGGTCACCTATTATATTATTCTTAGACTTGAAAATCATGTTAAGCATTTATTGCAAAGAAGTAGAAATACAAGGTGAGATATGAAAATGCTAAGAGATGGAATAGTTATCCATGGAACTGGTCACACTGGTTCTCATTCTGAATGGGGGTAGGGAAGCAGTTGTTTGAAATTCTGGGAGAAGTTGTCTGTATGGCTTTTGGTTTCTGGAAGACCCAGTTGTTCATTGATTTGAAAATTTGTACACAGTGAAAAAGTGTCATACCCCAAGTGCCAGTAGTCAAGAAATCATAGTGGAGTGGAATCCACTAATGATTTTATATCAGGGCTCTGAAAATGGACATGGGACCAATACTTGTGATCAGCAGATATGTCCTTTTTTTCCCCTGAAGCATGTTACACAAAAATTGAATAGTGGAAGGCACATTTTCTATTTCCCCATAAAGCACACCTCTCCGTTGCTTTTCTCCAGGTCACTCCTGTGTGCTACTCACTTGAAACTTGAAGGCATTTGACTTTGCCAGGTGATTTTGATTTAGGTATCGTGAATCTATATTATTGAAAATAAAACCAAGCCATGAACTCTTCCTGATATTGGTTTGATTTTTCTTCCTCTTCGGGCATTTGTGAACAGATCAGCTCTATGGATCATCTCTGGCATTACAAGAAGCAGTTCCTGGAATGTTTATTCTCCAATTTCTCTTGTGCTCTGATATGAATTCATTGATTTCTCCTACAATTTGTCTAAACTACTGTAGAAGGTATTTTTATTTTGTACATTTGCTTATACATGATTTATGCCTTTTCTAAAAAGCTTTGAGGCAGCATACAGTAACAGGACAATTAAAAATAAGAACAGAACCATTTAAGAAATCAATTAAAAGGATTAATTTGTTACTTCAGTTAGACATTTAATTTAACTCTGTGCTTCCTTGGATAAACAAAAGAATGGGCTTTGTAATCCTCACTGTCCAATTAAAAGAAGCACACACCTTTAGAAATATAGAATTCCTGGGCTGATATTGAAGTTTAAAAGTATTTTATTTCATGGATTTTTATAATATAACTGTTCCTACTGGTATTTTCCCATCCTGTCTGTATTGCTACAACAATGAATTATCCATCTAACAAACCAACATTCTCCCCAGAGTATCCTGGGTTCAGATGTGCAGAAGTACAGAGGACCCAAAAATGCTGTTGAAAATACAAACATCCTGTGCAGTATCTGTGAAGGATTGGTTCCGGGACCCCCACAAATTCAAAACTTTGAGGGTGCTCTAGTCCTTATATAAGATTGTATAGTATTTACATATAGCCTATACACATCCTCCTGCATACTTAAAATCATCTCCAAATTATTCATAATACCTAATATTTTGTAAATGCTATGTAAATGTTTCATGTATTGTTTAGGAAATAATGGCAAGAGGAAAAGTCTGTACATATTTAGTACATATGCAATTATTTTTCAAATATCTTTGATCTATAGTTGGTTGAATCCATGGATGTAAAATCCACAGATGTAGAAGCATGACTATATGTGCCTTTAAAAATCTTTGGACATTGATAGTCACATGTTTTATCCAAAAAAGTTATAAAACAAATGGATGCTAATACCAAAGTTTGTCAGGAAATTTGGGACGTAGATATTTTTAAGAAAGTACACTAAAAGCACTAGAATTAGATAATGTATGTGAACTAACCCAATAGGTCACCTGCTTTTCATTGTAAAGCCCCTACCCGGTCACTCAATAGCTTTAATTTGCTTATTCCGAGGATTACAGAACCTGATTACTACCACTGTTCTGCAAAGAAAATATTTTCTTTCCTGAATCCTGAGGTCCACTTATGCGATTGTGGCACAGAAAGGCCTCTAGATATTTTCTCTTTATGAGACAGTGTAAAGGATAAAAAGCCATTTGTTTGGCTTTGTGTGGGTGCAGAGAAGAACACTTGATTGCTAAAAAGTGGTAATTTACCTGGTAGTGAATTACAGAGACTTGGTCCCTGGAGCCCCACTACCTCACCTGGGTTATCCATTGAACCAGTTTCCTCAAGAGTTACATTGTATCCATCATCTTTTCTTTTTTCCTTTTCTAGGACACTTAAAGAGAAATCCAAAGCCAATTTGCTTTAATTTATTTCTTGATTCTCAAAACAATTCTCTCTTATTATTTAGGGATACATCTGAAAAGTGCATATGCACATAAATATATGTGTATATATTATGAAATTTATTTTGGCATAATAAAAATATATATGGCATTATTTGGCATACTATATATAGACAATGTTTTCTAAATGATGTCAAATTCCTTTTTAAAGTCAATTATGTATATTACAAATAAATTAGATAATGAAGCATGATTTTTTAGTGCTTTTTAAAAATTCTGCTGTATTTGTTTTTTCCACCTGATTGTTTAACAGAACATTTATATGTAGCCATAACAAAACCTCACAGTAAATGTTTCTTGAATGACTTGAGCCCTATTGCTTCTAATCTGAACTTATTTTCGAAATAGGAGATCTTATAAATTTTAATACTGTCCGGTCATGACCAAAGCTACATACTGATTTGGGTACTTGCTTTTTGGGTGTGTTGTTTAAAATTCCTCCTTGCTCCAAGATGCCTGTTAACATGCTACACATTTAAAAAGACTGCTGTGGTCCTGCAAGTATTTGTGTGTAAGTGTGGCTCAGATGTGCTCCACTGGGAGAAGCCCAGGCAACCTGCTGAGGGGGAAGTGTCCGGTTTCGTTTGGTGGTAGCACTTGGGCATTAGCCTGGCAGCCACTTGTGCTCTATGGGAGGAGCTGGAGACTCCTAAATCACTCATTGAACAAACATTTATTCACTAGCAAGTTGTGGTTGTAAGATTATACATTGCAAGGTTTTGATGGTGCTATAAACTGCTCAAGCTCAGCTCTTACAATTTATTGAAATATCAGCTCTCCTCAAGGGAATTATAGACTGATAATTACCATTTGTCCAGGTGCCATAAACCAAGTCAACTTTGAATTTCTCTATGGCACAATTAAATCCTATTTGGGGGGCAGGAAGAGGGTATTTTATTAAAACTAAACAGCTGAAGAATCAGAAACCATCTATCCAAATGGAGTTCTTTGATACACACACTCGCTCACCACTCACGCTTGTTTAATCTCTGAAAAACCCTTTTTGGGGGAGCTTCTGTGATAACCAGCTTTCCTTTTTAGCATCTCCAGAAGCTTTTGTTTTTATCATCACGGGCTTTGTCTCAGGACTTCTGGCTCTGTTTCTACCCTTCTGTTTTTCCCTTGTCCTTTTCCTCTCGTGGCTTCTGACTCGTCTGACTCATCCTTTTCAGCAATGCAGCCTTTTCAGTCGCTTGCTCACCTGGGGGATGGTCTATTCTGCACAGGACCCACGGAGGCTCCCATGTCAATAAAGCAAATTGATGGCAGGTTTAACACATTTCCTAATTATTGTCTGCAGATGCTTTTCAAAGTAAATAATCCCTGAAACCCTGCACACACAAGAAAACATTCTCCTGGCAAAATGATCTTGTTGAGAGCTTGCAAAGGAAAACCCAAACAAAGGAAGAATAAAAATATTCACTGGCAGGAGCTTCTGAGCCATACACCTTATTCCTGTTCAGAGGGATAAGAGGAGGAAAAAAATCCCAAAGTATCATATCCTGACCCTGCGTTGCCATATTGGGACTAACTTTTGTTAAAAGAGACAATGCCTGAAAGAACACCCTCCCTATTTTATGAATGGTTATGTGCTGCTCTATTTTTCCATTCTTTTTTTCTCAATTGTCCACTGTTGTGAGTTCAGATGGTTCATCCTGCCAGCTCGTGTTCCCTTCTCCATGCTTTATCCTAAGAGTCTCTCAGATGTGACCTCTGAAAGGCCTGTTCAAAACTCTGGAGGATAGTTGGGCCTCAAACCCTCCTCCTGGCCTCCAGGAGAAAAAGAAATTCTAAGACATCCAGACAGGCTTGATGGGAGAGAAAGGCCAGCTCATTGTTGGTCTGCCCCCTATTGGCTAGCAATTTCAGAGTTCTGGACTGTGTTGTGTTTTATTTTTATCTTTATTAAGCATCTTTTTCTTCTTGTTTATACCCCCTTTCTTCTTCTCTTTGCATGGAATACTAGAAAATTAATTTCAAGACCTGTCTTGTATCTATTGTTGTTGTTGTTGTTGTTACACGCACTTCCAAGCAGTAAAGGTAGTAAATTGATCCCAGCAAGGCTGAACTGGCTGCAGATGACTGTGGTTTGAGGCTGGAGAAGACCACGTTCCCTCTGTGCTCGGCTACTGAGCCACATCTATGTGCAGTCAGAGATAAAGGGAGAATTCATTCCTGAGAAGCCCTCCAAGATTGCCACAGAAAGTCACAGTGCCAAAACTCCATTTGTGGTCACCAGTGAATGTCCTGAAGGACACCAGGAAAGAACAAAAGTTAGAACTGCATTAGATGAGGGGTGATCATTGTTGGCTTGCTTTCTTTTTCTCTCTTGTAGGAATTTTTTCTTCTCCCCAGAGAAGGGTTGGAACTTTGTATGGGTTGAAAATAATAGAGGAAGAAGAAAAGAGCTTTTGATCAATGTTCATTGTCTCTGCAAAGTCCAGCTATTCTACTGCTCCCCACCTTGCATGTGTTTGGTGTGAACAAAGTGATGTACTACACCTTTTTTTCCACATTAGCCAAATCTTAACTTAAAGGACACAGAAAAGCCTTCCAAAGGTGACAAAATTGAAGATGGCAAAGCTCCAGCCTGGAGGCAGATGTGAGTTTTCTAAACGCAGAGCAAAACTTCTTGGAGCCACTCTGTTCCAAGGGAAAGGAAAGAGAGAAGGAGCGAAGGTCTGAACTTCAAAGAAATGTAAATAAAAATTCCACATGCTCTGATTTTAATCTTTTCATTGGGCCTTTCTGTGAAGGGGTACATAAGTGAGTGGATTTGCCGACTCTTTCAATAAATCAAAGCTTTTCAGAGCAGGATCATCAGTGGGGACTCCTTACCCCAGGAAACTGTAATTGGAGGTAAATAATAATTCCAGAGGAAGGCCTTTGAGCCCAAGAAGCGCAGCCACAATGTGCCTCCAAGGAGCCGCTTCTTTTTTTATTCCACATCCATTGGAAGCAGATTGTGGGAGCAAAGCTTATCTCCCATTTTTATCTGTTTTTAACAATGCTCTACCTACTGCTAGTTAAACTGAGCTGCCTTAAGCTCAACACAAAAAGCTCTTTTCAGAGCATCTAGCAGATAACTTTTAAAAAAAGAAAAAAAGAAACCTTTTCACACAGCTCTCATGGTGCCCTTTCATGAGTTGGGGCTCTGCACAGGCAGCCAGGCCTGAGATGGCTTTTGGGGACAAAGACATCATCAAGTAATAGGCCCACGCTCATTCTTTAAAGTGGCCGCCGTGCTCCGGCCTCTACCTTCTGCCTTTCTTATAGTACCCACCCCGACCTCCTCCACACTGGGCAGGCCTACAGGGGCAGCGGTTTTTCTTCTTTGTACATAGGTCAGTAAAGCAGTGAGAATGTCCTGTGCTGAATCATTTCTCACCTTCGTCAGGCAATGGTATCTAAAGCATATAGTTTCATCTGGAAACTCATGAGACTGCATGAGGCTAAGGTGATTTAAAAAAAAAAAAAGAATTCAAAGCACACAGAATGGTGGGTAAGTTCTGCTAGAAGGCTATGAATAGTTTGTATCTGTATCAGCGTGCTAGAAAAGGACTACTGTTCTCACTGATAATGAGATAGATCTCTGGAATCTCATTTTCTTTCCACAAGAAGCAGGGATGGGGCGGGGCCTGCTCCGCTGCTGCTGCTGCTGCTGCTGCTGCTGCTGCTGCTGCTGCTGCTGCTGCTGAGATTTCTGAGAACTCTGCAGTTTACTTTAAAATCTCTGAACACAACTTTGAAGTACATCTACTTTGAAGTATCTCTGAACCTGTTTCTGGAGTTTGAGGAGTGTCTGAGAGGTGATTAGAAGGGCTCTGGATAGAGGAACAGCCCTATCTTCTAAGCCCTGGCTGCTGTTTCCTCTCACCAGCCGGCCATGTTGGGGAGGCTGCCTCACTGAGGATGCCCCAGGCCCTGGCCCAGAATCACACTATACCCAGTGAAGTGCTGAGGAGAAAGGAAAAGATCTCTCTATCTTAGTCTTGGGTGTAGTGTAGTTCTCCCCTGTACCTCTTCTTGCCTTCCTTTACTTCCTTTCAGCATTTTTATGTTAATGCCACACCCACCTCAGTACTGTGAACATGACATACTATTTACTATTTGCTTCAGGGATGAAACCACCTTTCATCTGTCACAGGTCAGTCTCTCTGGAAGCCAAATCTTAAGTAGAGGTTCCTGGGTAGAGACAAGGGAGTGCTCTTATGATGGGAGGCTGTAGAAGGGAAGGGGAAGAAGTAGGCTGGTTCAGAGGGAAAAGCTGAGCTCCCGCACAGCTGCCCTCAAGGAGTGGAGGACTCTGGAATTAGGACAGCCTTTCAGAGTTATCTGACACTGGCACAGGAGTCCAGACCTTCCTACTTTTTATATCATTGGATGCCCACGGAGGGAATAAGCCCGTGGGCAATGTAGATTTCTTCAACCAAGGCAGTCCCATGCAAGATCTTGGTTAGATAGCGACAAGACCTACCCTCTTGCCTCACGCTGCAGTGCCAAGCCCAGGTCTCACTCAGCCTGGCTTCGAAAACAGAATTGCCTAGTAATGTTGCTTTCCTGTTTCACTGAAAGAGCACGTGAAGTGTTTCAAAGACTAGGTCTGCCAGCTGGAGAGGAGAGAACCAGCATTCAGACCTAACAGGAAGCTTGGATTTCAACAGAGAAAAAAAATATAAATATTTATCTAATCATATAATTAGAGGAAATCCACTGCCCTGTACAGTTGCAATCTAAATGGCCTACTTCATTAAAATGCAGAAGTTCTTGCAAAATAACTTTCAACTATTTTCTCAAAAGGCTTTTCCTCCATGGGTTTATTTTTTAAAATCAAAAGCAAATAAATATTAACTATAAATATGTAACATATAAACTTGATATATTTTAATTGCATGTTTCTTACTCTGTACCTTCTTCCCATTTTAAAGCAGAACATTATTGATTATTAGCACTTAACAAAGGCATTATCAAATAGCATCAGGAAGCATTTTCATCTGTTTTATCATTACAGGACAGTGGGCAAATTTGTCTACACAGGTAAGAGAAGTGTAGAGCTGAATTATTCAGTGAATTTGATTAATGTTTATGTCAGAGCAGGAACTAATATAACAGTAATGGGGAAGTTCAATTAGTGCTTTAATTAATTAGACGCCTGTTTTTAGCGCTATTGTGAAGGATAATTATTTGTTAAGTTTGCTTAAGGCCTTGGGAAAACTCTTGATTACAGGTATCCAAAAAATATGCTATCAGGGTTGTTGAGGCTCTCTGAAGGCACATGAAGCTTGTGAGAATAGTGCCAGAGAAAATTTAAATACATTGTCATTTACTGAAGTCATTAAAGACTCCACTAAAAGTTAAAATAAAGTTCAAAATAAATTATTTTTATTTTAAGTGCATTAATTCTCTTCCTCTCCCATTTGAATTCAGGACATTTTTAACTGCAATATCAAGTCAATAGAGTGTCACTAGCTTAACTCTGAAGGAGCTTACTTTAGGAAATCTGCATAATTCGGATTTCTCCCGCAACTCACTGCTAGGATTTAATCACATCTGAAAGCCATATAGATTTTCTTTTTGTTTCTTATTCTAGTCTAGCAATAGTCCTTGAATTTTAGTGTGTACAAGGGTTACCATATAGAAACATACTCAAAACCAGGATAGCTGCACTTCATGGACCAGTTAAGGGAATTTTAAGGATAATTCAGGCTGTCTGATAATTATAGTAAAAAATTATATTATGGAGCCACTTATGTCAGAAAATCCAACTATGGTTGAAATCTTTTGTCTAAACTAACTGTTCTCATCTCTAGCTTTCAGGTATGACACAAATATTGTTCTATTGATAGAGTACTGAAGATTATAGATGACTTGCTTTCTAATTTTGAATGAATTAAAGAGCATTTAATATTAGTCCCATAAAGTAGCATGCTTAATCTTTGGCATCTGTGGATGCTTTCTTGAGTGGGAGAAAGGGAATTCAAATTCAGGCTTCAAACTTGGAATTCTTAGCCTGACACTTTGACTCAGAGCCTTTTGCTGTGGGTTATGACTCTTAAATTACTGCAGTGTTTGTGAAATGTGTTTTTGCAGCTAATTTTCTTCTTAAGTTTAAGTGTGGATATATTTTTTCAGAAAGAAAGAAAAACATCTTAAATGTTGGTGATTAAAAAGTGAGTCCATAGCTATTTTTTAACACACAGTGGTTTCAATGTTCAAAATAAGGCAAAGTGATATGTGAAGGATTTATAAATTTTGAAATAATATGTATAATACCAAGTGTTCACAATATTTGTAATATAATAGTGGAAAATTTTTAGTAGTCTATATCTATACATTATTAATATGTTTGAAGCAAAAAATGAAGGTCAAGGGAAAAAACTGTATGAAAATTAAATTCAGGCTGGTATGGTGGTGTACACCTGTATTCTTAGCACTCTGAGAGGCTGAGGCAGGAAGCTCACAAGTTCAAGCCCAACCTGGGCAGCTTAGCAAGACCCTGTCTCAAAATAAGAAATAAAAAAGTATGCTAATATTGGTAATATAGCTCAGTGAAAAGTCTCTTGATTCAATCCCCAGTACTACCAAAAAAAAAAGAGTTAGAAAATAAATTGGCACATTTGACTATTGTGTTTGAGAAAATGACACAGTAATTATTCATATGCTTATTTTAACACTCTTATGATCTTTGTTTAATGTTTGGAGTTTTTTGGCCTGCAATTTTTACTTTTGCCTGTCTTCCATTAATATTATCTTCATTTTTATATCTTTTATTCCCCTTTCATATTTCATATTAACCTTTTAAGGCTTTGGAAATATTTTTATGAAACATGTGTGTGTATGTTCCATGTGTGTGTATTTGGGATGGTGGATAGTAGTAGAAAGCAAGTAAGAGTATAAAGTACATTTTTTAAAAGAATATGGGCATATATGGCCTTGCACTTCTTGCTGACTGTACTTGAATAAACAAATGAATGCCATCAGAAAGAAGGCTGTTTATAGATTTTCACATGTACTAAACATACGTATTGAGCATACATATTCATTGAGTTTACTGGATGTGCTTCTCACTTGCTGCGAAAAAAACTGATTGAAAATGATTGCTTTCATGGGGTCACAGTCTCTGGGAAAAAGACAGAAGAGTGTACAGGCTCTCAGATAAGTTCTAGAAATACGTATGTTTAGGCATGATGGAAGAATAGGCACTTTTCAGGAGAAAGAGCTTTATTATTAAGGCAGCAAAACTAAAAGCAGCAAAAGCAAAATAATCAAGCCATGGAGAGCTTCATTGGAGGGATAGATTGTTCCCGTTATGATAGGAAAGAGAAGTGCTGTCACGCCGAATGAAGCTTGAACATTCCTCAAGCAAAAGGCAAGGAGGCAGAGGGGTCATATGCCACACTACATAGAGAGGGGTGAAGAAGCCCAGAATTTAGGAAGAGCCTTACCTGAGATGGGTGACTGGCTCATTAGACCCCAAGAGCATCCTTTGATAAACGTTCATACCGGAAGTAACCATAGAGCAAACATTATGCTAGACACTGAGACTATAGCAGGCGACCGGTCAGCAGGATTACCATGACTTTCTATTCCACTAGAACAGTCAGTAAGTAAACAAACAAGCAGATATAAATGCACCATGTGATCAGGAATGCTTGCAAGTGGGGTATCAGGAAGACATAGATGAGCTGGAATGTCCTGAGAAGGAATCCAGTCACAAAGAGATATGACAGCTGAACTTTGCAGGCAGACACAAAGATCCTCAGACAGAAATGACCACCATGACTTCAAGGAGCAAATGAGAGGAAGGTGAGTCTGGAGAAAGGTGAACAAGGGAGAAACAGGGAAAAGTCATTGGGAAATGTACCATGGGCTGTGGTGGAGAGTTCAGCTTTTATCCTAAGTGTGGAGGGAAGTACTTGGATACTTTTCTCAGGTAAATATTGTCAAAGAAAACTAGAACTGCATTGTAAAGGGGTAAAAACAAATTTTAATCAGGAACTATTGCAATAGTGGGAAAGCTACTTCATTATAGAACTGGATTCAATTTCAAACATAACAAAAGAAAGTGGGTGAGAACAGAGTGGTCAGTGGATGAAAAATTACTAAGAGGGGTCAAGAGGAACAGGGGGTATGTCGTTCTTGATAAACCTCAAGAAGCTTCTTGTTAAGAGCAGACCAGGCAGGATAACCTGGTATCAGTGGTGAGGGACTCTCAGTGAACGGACTTACCATGATTCTTGCTCTTTAGAAGACCCAGGGACAGTCCCTCATTGAAATAACTCTCAAGGGAACCTGGCTAGAATTTGATCAAGGAGAGAATCTTTGTGAATTCATCATCTTGTTCAAGAAAAGGTGAAATTCTTCATGCCTTTTTGTACAAGTCCATTTTCCTTTTAAGTCATTCACTGTTTATGAAGGATCAGCTAAATCATTTGGTAGTGGAAGGTATTTCCTAGATGATACAAATACATATTTAATGAAGAAAATTTTTCTATAAAAATAAAAAGTAGAACAGAAATTAATTGTTCTAAATCCAGTTTTTGAATCCACAGAGTAGTCAGTTGAGAAGTTCTCTGAATATTGAGAGCAAAGACTATTTAGATGATGAAGTGAACTGACAGATTCTTGATTTACAATTTGGATGTCTTTTGTGATGACACTGGTTTTATCAGCTTTCCTGAATCCTGACTTAGTCACAAATCATTAACATTTATGGGTCCTGGAACAAAAGCAAAGAGGTGGCCCCCAAATCATGTGCCTAGATACATAGTTTTAAATTGTTAGATGACTTCTAAATAAACATGTTTAATACTTCTACCTTGACACATATTCTTCCATAGTGACGTGAAATTCTAGTTCAATCTAGAATTCTTGAAATTCCAAGTTCATATTATGTGTTTAGAGGCAGTGGAATTGAAAGACCCTCTCTGACTTCATCTCAAACTTAGAATAAAGATTCGTAGAGACCCAAGAGAGTCTTGGGACCATTATGGGAGGGGATTCTGAGATATCAGATGACTTGTTTTATCAGGAGGATTATGGGCTCACATATCTTCCACCCTTTGGTCCACCAGACAGGGTTTGTGACTCAATCTATAAATGACAGGGCCTCTCAAATATGTGTGTGTGTGTGAACATATCTTGTCAAGTTCAAGGTAGTGCTACCTGTACAGTAAAGCTGAGAGATGAAGCGAGAAGATACAGAGGACAGAAAGAAGCAGATCAGATCCCTAAGGAAAATCCTAGAAATGAATAATTCAAAGAATTGGCATGGTTCTATTAGTTTCTTATGGTTAGTGTAACAAGTTACCACAAATTTGGAAGCTTGAAAGAACAGAAATATATTCCGTTACACTTCGGGGGGCCAAAATCTGAAATAAGTCTAAATTCTTAAGTATAAAGAGTGCCACTTTCTCTCTAGATGCTCTAGGAGAGAGTCTCTTTCCTCTTTCCTCCAGCTTCCAGTAGCTGGGGCATTCCCCAGGCTTATGGCTCTCCATCACTCTAGCCTTCAAGACCAACATCCTTACATCTTTCTCTTCCATCTATACAGCTCCTCTTCTGTGTGTATGTTTCAATCTCCCTCTGACACTATCATAAGAATATATGTGAGTGCAGTGAATAATCCAGGAAAAATCTATCTCAGCAATTTTAATTAAGTTAAAATTTAAGGTTTCAGGGATTAGGATCTGATATCTTTATGAGACTGTTCAACCTAATACAGCACTGTCATTGTCTGATAATTCAAACAATTGCATTTTGTTAAAAATTTAAAATTATATTACTTTAGAAGGAAAAAGCAACTAAACTCACTACTTGTATCAATAGGGAATAATAAATATTTTCATACTGGACATTTTGTCATCATGATGACAATTTAATTTTTACATTTGGTAACTGTTTTCCATGATTAGGAAGGAAAATTGATAGCGGATCAAGACTTCTTAACCAAATGTTTTTCTAAATTTGTTTCTATTAATCGGTGTTATTTTTACTTGTGATGAGCAGGCAGCAAACTTTACCATCCTGGAAAGTAATCATTTGAGCAATTTTTAAAAGGTGAATGCACTCAAATTGACAGGGCCTGATGACAAGTTTGTTTTTTTTTCCTAAGAATTTGACATAGCAGCTTGAATTCAATTCAACTTTTCAATTAAACTCAAAAAGCGTTTATTTAGAGACCACTAGATGCAGGGCACTAGTTTGAAAATAGAAAGATAAATTATATTCCATACATGTCCTCTGAGAGCTCACAATGTAACATGTGAAAGAGACAGAAAAACAAACACTTAAGAAAATGAAAATGCAATATATTAAGTATTGTGAGAAGACTGTGATTTAAATAGTTCAGATAAAAGTCCAAGTGGAGGAAAAGGAGAATTGAGGAAAGTATTTGACACTCAAGGAGAATTCAATAAATATTTTATGAGCTGCTCTCCTTTCTTCCCCTCCCCTCACTTCCCCCTGAGTGAAACTACCATCCTCTCTTCTCTGAGCCACTCACTGCCCTCCACACTTTCCCCAAATGCTGCTTTTAACTTTCAAATTCATTCTCCACACAGGAGATCATCTTCCTACCTAAAACTCCCAACTTTATCTGACTTCATTGGAAACAAGATTGACTCTACTTGTCATGGCCTATTATGCTGGCCCAAAAATGTCGGCCTGTGTCATTGTTTATCAGTTACACTGACCTTAGTTCTCTTTCCACAGCCTCCGAGCTCATTCTTGTTCTAGAATCTCTGCTCTTGCAGTTTCCTTTGTTTTAACTTGGCTCCTTTTCATCCTGACCTCTGCTCAGGTATCTCCCTTTGTCTGAGTTACTTTCTCATAGCTGGGACAAATACTATACCTGATGCCTACAGATTAAAGAAGGAAAGGTTTGTTTTAGCTTACAGTTTGTAGAAGTTTCAATCCACAGTCAGCTGGCTTCAATGCAGGGTAGCATGACAGAGGAGAAATAGCCCATGGCAGGGTAGGCAAGAGGACACCAAGAAGCAGTGGCAGTAGCAGCGGCAGCAGCAGCAGCAAGCCTCCATTTTCCTTTTTATTCCAATCAGGCTACAAGCCTATTGGCTGGTGCCACTAACACTTAGGTTAGACCTTTCTATTAGCCATACTCAGAACTATGCTAAATCAATCAATGAACTAATTTAACTGTCACATACCCTTAATCCATATTCACATACCCTAGATCCAACTACCTCTGAAAAGCTCCACCTATGAGTGCATGAAGCTTTGGGGGAACATCTAGATATAAGCCATAACACCCTTGTTGAGGGTACTCATCTGGCCACCACATCTAAAGGCCTTCTCAGTGTCTTTTCTATATAGCAATTATTAACTTCCAAAATGATCTCGTCTGTTTATTTTCTTCCGTCTTTCACTGAGATGCAGTTTCCTGGAGATAAGGACCTTGTTAGTCTTATACAACATTTTATCCCCAGTACCTGTCACATAACAGATGCAAATTTTAGGGGGATTGATATGAAAATTCAAAATCTGTACTGGTCAGTGTCATCATCTTGATGAAAAAAATTTTAAAAATAAATATAAAGGAGCCTTAGTGTCCTAGGCATTGGTGACTGTCTTGGTTACTTTTCTCATTGCTGAGACAAAATACCCAATACCAAAAGTTAAAGGAGAAAAGGTTTGTTTAGCTCACAGTGTGTAGAAGTTTGAGTCCACAATTGGCTACTTCCAAGGCAGGAGTCACATGGCAGAGTGGCAATAGTTCATGGTGGTAGAAGACAGCAAAACCAACAACTGAACCTTAACAGCATCTTTCCACCCCTTTATATTCTATCAAGGCTGCTGGGATTAGGGCAGTGCCAATCCAATCAGTGGACTGATTCAGCATTTACCTGCCCTTAATCCCAACACCCTTAATCCCAGCATTGCACCACCAATCAATCACACACACACTCTAGATTCAGCCACCTCTCAGTAAGGCCCATCTAAAACTGCATGAGGCTCTGGGAGACATCTTGGCACAAGCCATGACAGTGACATTATTGCTCTAAGCCTTTAAGCAAGTTTAAGAGTTAATCCCATGAAGATCACAGTGCACACTCTAAAGTTTTGACAAAGGACAATTTCAGCAATCTGTTATTTCCAGTCTCCTAGGCTAGTCACTGAACCAGAATTATGACACAGAAGTAAAAATGAACTTAAAAAAATACAGTTTAATTTTAAAATGAGAACAGTCCAAGACATTAAATTGTGATAATTTGAATTAGTTATGCCTCTTTCTTTGTTCTCTGGATCCTTTTTTTGCACTTCAACAATAAAAATAGCTATAAGACCTTCACAAGAGAAGCTTCTTACAAAAAAGCATGTCTTGATTGCTTAAAAATACTCAATGGTCAGTGTTTTTCATTTATCAGTCTCTATGCTGTGTTTTGTCTGGAAGCCTCATCATCTTTGCTTTGAGTTATTGCTTGAGCATCAAACTAGTATATTTTGTATGCCAGCAATATTAAATTAGAGGTTAAACTGAAAATGTTCCTTTGTGGAAAGGTCAAACTTTTTTAAAAAAAGCTTTGGCATTCAAAGTCGGAGCAGTAAACAACAAAAGAGGATGGTGAAGTTGAACAAATGGACCTTAATTGGCCATTAGACTTGGAATGCCTTGCAAATGAATAGCCAACTCTGCATCTGAGTTACCCAGCATATCTCAGGTAGTTTCCCGTAGTGGGCACACTTCCAATAAATATCACCTAATTTCTTTCTCATTAAAAACTTCCTCTGGATGTTGGCATGGTAAATGGTTGGTATAAAGAGGTATCCTTGGCTCACACCTCTTTCCTCTGATTCTTCTCTTAATCAAATTTAATCATTATTTATTTGCCAAGTTCAGGAAACATTTAATGCTATTTTTCTCTCACTCATTTTGACTGAAGCTACTAGACCAGTGGAAATTTTTAAAACCTGTTAAAATTTAGAGCACGTCGTGGTTTGTGTCTAGGTGGCCCCCTAAGCCTCATGCAGTCATGGAGGTGGCTGAATCTAGCATTTGTGATTGGTTCATTGTCTAACGCTGGAATTAGTGGTGTGAGTGCTGCACCCACCCAGGGGCGGAGCCAGCATACAATATAAGGGAGGGAAGAAGGTGTGTTTTTCCCCCTCTTTGCCTTTTCACTCTTGTTGCTTGTGGGTCACCATGAGTGGTTGCCCCTCAGCCACACCACCCTGCCTTGGAGCCAGCTGAGTATGAACTGAAACCTCTAAAAATTGTAAAAAAATAAACCTTTCCTTCCTCTATGTTGGGTGTCAGGTATTTTGTCTCAGCAACAAGAGAAAAGTAACCAAGACATAGCACAATATAGTGAATTCTAATTATTACTTAGATAAGGCTAGAGAAAAGAATCAGAAAGTTCTTTGAATGAATGTATGCAGGGCTGAAGAGGGCTAGTGAGTCAAGACTCAGCCCTGGGAAGAAGGGTCAATTCCATCATTATGGTTCAGCTCTGAAGGGGTTTTGAGTTAGGAACACCTGTGTGGGAAATGACTATGTATGGGTGACTGTCATTTCAATTAACACAGGCTATAGTCCTATGATTAGGGTCCATTTAAGAGAGTCAGTCTCCAAATCAAGAGGCACCATAAGAGATGATTTTGACAGGGGTGTGAAGCAGCCATATGCTCACGTGCATAAAAAGGACAGGGAATATCTGCAGATTTCTATCAGCACTGTGGATGTCAACCGGCTCTAGAGGCATAACTGAAGCACTTATGCTGTAAAGCAAAATAGAAAATTGACATTAAGCTGGGCATAAGAAATTCTGGACTTTTCACTGTTTTTTTTTTTTTTTCTCCTGGTGCTAGGGATTGAACCCAGGGTCTTACATATACACAACTAGGCAAATGCTTTAACCCTGAGCTATATCCCCAGTCAAACCCAAATTTTCAAAGCTAAAAATCACTTTGAATTATATATTGTCAGTGTCTGGGATGTGGTAAATAATAAATTGATGTTAGCTATGTTATTACTACTAATCATATTAACTACATATCACCTGTGTTCATAGAATGATAATTCCTGGCTGGTCATATGGTCCAAACATCTGTCATTAGAGGTTTAAAATTGTCAGAAATTATTAAGCTGAATTTTTCACTTGCATTCATATCTAAAAGATTGTGCAGCAGAAAAAATAATGTCCTCACACTCATGTTTCCATTCTTGAAATATTTGGGAATGCCATGGGAAAAAAACTAGCACACACCAATACACCCATGCAAACTGTAAGTACATATGAATGCCTTTATGTAAATTTCACAAGGATGACACTTCCTCACCGGTGCACCCTATTGCTTGGGCCTTTCATGCTAGAAGCAGAGTTCTAGCTCCAAATCGCCCTCTTAAAATGGCATAGACTGGCACAGCAAGTCCTACTGGAATGATCTGAAAAGACAGACTACAGGCTGTCCTGGGAAGTTGTGATGTGTCTATTTTATTTTTTAATTTTAAATAGTTGACTCTAATATTATAGAGTGGTTTTAGGTTTATAGAAAAATTGAGGACATAGGGTAGAGAGTTCTCATCATACCCTTTGCTCATTGTATACAATTTCTCTTATTGTTACCATATTAGTTTGGCACTAATTTGTTATAGTTAATTGGTTCATTTGTTACAGCTAATGAGCCAACATGCATGCATATTATTAACTAAAGTTCATAGCTTAGTTAGATTTCCTTCCTTTTTAGTTAACACCTTTTACTGTTCCAGAATTCTAACCAGAATAGCACATTACCTTAGTTATCAGGTCTCTTTAAGCTCAGCTTGGCTATGACAGTTTCTCAGACTGTTCTTTTTTCAAATGCTGTTGACAGTTTTGAGGAGATTTGGTTAGGTGTATTTCATAATGCTCTAATGGAATCTGTGTGGTGCTTTCCTTGTGATTACACTGCGGTTATGTGTTTGAGGGAGGAAGACCGCAGAGGTAAATACCATTTCCACATATCATGTCATTGATACACAGCATCAGCATAACACATCACTATTGATGTTGACCTGCTCACCTGGCTAAGGCAGTGTTTAATAGTTTCCTCCACTGTAAGGTGATTCTTTCATAGTGTATTCTTTGGAAGGAGGTTACTATTCACAGCCCATGGGAAGTCAAGAGTTATTTTTCTCCTAGCTTTGATAGAATGTCTGCATTTAAAAAATTCTTCTGCATAGGGAGATGTGGATCTTTATTTATTACTTTATTCAAATTTTTTT